>CAKNET010000152.1:0-28991 GCA_930272545.1 Sphaerostilbella broomeana | reverse complement strand
AAAAATAAATTAATATAATTATTTTTTTATTTATAAAAAATAAAAAATAATAAAATTTTAATTATAAAATTAAAATATTATTTATAAATTATATAAAAAAAAATTCCTTAAGAATTAATTTAAAAACTAATAAATTTAATCCCTTATAAATTAGTTATTATTATTCAGGTATAGGGCTATTATATAAAATATTAAACTGCGGATTTAAGGCTATTTAATAATCCTAATATTTTTAATTTTTAATATATATTAATTAAGTTATAGTTATTTAAAGTTATATATATGGAATGTGGGTGATGGTGGTGATACAGGGCGTTCGGATACTTTTGAACACCAATTTTACCATCTAATTATATCTCAGATTTCTGGTACTATAGCCAAATCTCTTCTTTTCCACTTAAATAATCATAAGGAAAAGACGAACCACTAAATATCATTAGAATGATTATATTTAGTTCATGTTTTTTCTTGAAAAGTAATTTTATCTCTTACTTATTACAACAGCCGTAGTATTATTAACTAACTTACGTATATTGCTCTGGCTTGTTTTTCCTTTCTTTTGCTTTATCGAACATGGATAATGTTTCCCTGTAAAGGTCTCGTAAGTTCTAACCTACCTACCTAGGTACCTATAAACAACATACCTCCAAGACATGCCGACTATTTGCTCAGATGTCTGAGCAAAACTCTACCTTGACAATGTTACATGTGAGTAAGAGTATAATCTAGGGCAGTCGTCAACGAATTCTTAATTCTTGGCCCAAGTGCATCTACAAATTAATTGCCGCAAAGGCTCAAGCATTGTCACGCGAGATCAATAGTTAGGTCTAACACGGGCATCAGGCCATCGGGAGGGAAGCATGATGGTAGTATTTCTTACCACATATCTTACCTTATCCTGAGTGCGAGACCGGCACAGGCGGGTGAGGTCAGTTCTTGGCAGAACCAGTCCAATACCCCCAATCTGCAGAGCATTTCGATGATGAAACTAGTCAGACTGGGCTCTCGGGCCTGGCCAGGTCCAGATTGTGAACATCCCACAGACTGTGCATCGCTCTCCATTACCTTTATCCAGTGAATATTCTAGACGGCTAAGTATCTGATACTTTATCCAACTAGAGGCTAACAGATGCTCGCTCAGCTAAATTTTGAGCTAAACACCTTCGCGAGTGTCAGCTTCAACACCGTTGACGCATGACATCTTACCCAGGCACGCCTCCGCTGAACAGCGATTACAAAGCAATAAACGCCTGCAGCTTTGTCAGTCTCTTGGGAAATGAAGACGAAATAAAACGCATGACAAAAGCAGTGAGGAATAACAGGTAGGAGAGAGCAATCTACAAATACATTGTATTTTCACACCACCTGCCTAGGTAGGCCAGTTACAAAATATGAGATCCAAGTATGGGGGTACATTATTTAATTTGAAAGAGTCGGAATGACTTGACGCTTTATAGCATTCTAAAACGCACTTGAGGGCTAGGCCCGCCGGACCAATATTAGGCATTTATCAGGATGGATGCCGCCGTCGGCTCTCGCTTCGTTTGCTAAAACAATATCGTGTTATCATTTCGCACTCCTGGAGAGGCGCTTGCCCCCATCCTTGGTGTCTGGAACGATTGCCACCTCCGCGGGATAACAACATTCGCTAACTAAAAAAGGACCTGTTAATGGTTTCCTAGTATTATCGTATAACATTCTAGAAGCGACTTATACAGATTCTTGTCTAGATCTTAATAACGCCACCACTGAGTGCCTTTTGAGCGTCGGTAAACGAAACGCGGCAAAGCTCATGGGATGAAGGTTCGTCCTATAATGACATAGGGAAGTACCGTTACTCGTGACTGGCACACTTGCGAGACGTAAATCTACCCAAATACAAAGTTGTGCTGCTCTTATAGTTGACAGACTCGAGTGTGGCTTCTGAAAGGATATAAGAAGTGGAGTATTTATAGACTCATGCAAGATTCATGTCGTCTTGGTGTAGCTACACTCCCAAGGTGAGCATGCTATTGGCCGCATGGTTCAAACAACGGATTCTGAGACAAGATCTCTCAATGATTGAGTTTCAATACCCGAAATATTTGTTCGTGGCTCATGCTGCTCAGGCTAGGTTATCCTCAGCATCATCTGCATGACGCCATGCCGGTCAGGGCTCAGAAAAATAGCACAAACGTCTCGGAACAATGGGATACTCAAGTGAGAGAACATTCGTCAAAATCCAGGACCGCCTTGGAGGTTCTTCACTTGTGTTGCCTAAATGATTATGGCAAATACGATCAACAATATGAGTAGGAGTTCCCCAAAGGTCAGCGGGGAAGAATTCATACCTGTTTATTGTAGGGTTAGAGATGCAACTCTCCCGGTTCACTTGCTCCAGACAACATGGTTGAAACAGAAAATCCCATGCGCATGATGGTTGAGTTCGCCTTCTCTCTACAGACCGCGGCAAGCGTGCAAATGACGCATCGCACCCAAAAAAAAAGACAGCAAAAGAAGCTGTTCCTAACAATTATCAATGACGTATGCTAGTTATGGCTATATGCGGTATCTTCTGGTGATGCAGCGGCAATTGGTGCAATTCTGCTGGGAAGCGTCAAGGCGCATGGCTCAGCATAACAAGGCTTCAGAGTCGAGACTGTGAGGCAACTGCCTAAAGATTGAGGGCACTAGCCACAATTGGCACGGCGAGGAATGAGATATGAGGCTGTGCAACCACGCAGTTCCTACGTAGTCAAGAGGTAGTGTTGAAATATGAAGAAAAAATGGGGCATCGATCAACCGTCGCTGCCTCGGGAATGACAGCTCAGACGCAAGAGGTGCCCTCTCCCCAGCGAATCAATAGCCCGACTGCTACGTTGACGTTCTTAAACCGGATAAAACTGCCTCCTACCAGGCAGCCTTACAAGGCACTGACGGAGTTGGGCAGTGGGCAGGTAGGTACCTATTACCCATGATGCATGTGTGGCATCTGCTACGCGCGCGGTCCTAGATCCAATGCCCAATCTGTATCCAATTATTATGAACCTAAGATCCGTGCTGTGATGTGACTCAATCGGTAGGTTAGCATAGCGTGAGAAACATCTGGCCATCTCACATGTAGGCCTCCTCCCTCTCTGAGCAGCCGTCTGATACCACCTTTCCACTCCAAACATGTCCCTCTGTACTAAGAGGCCTTAGCTCATGTAGATAGATAACAGGTAGCAAACATGCACGCTGACGAAGCCATCGGTAACACAGCAGCAAATTTGATCACACAATTATTGGATGACGAAGAGCCGGATGGGATCCCGAAAGGAAACTGGCTGCATGTCTGAGGGCTTTCAGAAACTCAACTCACCGTGACAGCCACCACGATGAATCTCAGCGCGTGAAATCGCCCAGAGGAGATAATACCTACCTAGGTATGCATCATCAATCACAACACGGCTATGGCTATGGCTACACACCACACAGCCTTACTCTGGGGCTTATTGACACCACGGATCGCGGGTGGCGCTAACTCTAGTTCCCACAACCCGACACGGAGCCTCCAATGCAGGCATCCATCCCCACCATCAACGGCAAAAGTGGATAAGGCTGGAGTCATCCACCGAGAGAGGCACCCGACATCTAGCAAGTCCTATGCCGTGCGCCACTGGCTCAGAGTCAGGCCGCAGCATCACCAAATACTACTACCTCAATCCCTGCCTGCCCATTGTCATTTGTCCTATAAATCAACCGTGTCCAGCCCGAAATTCGCCAGTCTCCTCCAACAGCTCCACTGCAGGCTGCCGACACTGACAAGAGAAACCTCCCTAGGTCTTCACTTGTCTAGATATTCAATCGGTAGTCTTCCAACTTTTGGAACCACTCTCCTCGTTTCTTCTTTTCGGCCAGTTCTTACTCTCAAAGTAGAGAACGAACCCTCCCAGTTGGTCAGGATATCATCCTTATTGTGGAAGTGTGTCAAGTTTGGTGAACCACGGGCTCAACCAATCTTATTAAACACAAAACTTCTCCGTTCTTCTTCCAACCCTCCAGCCATCACATCACAGATCACAACATTCTCTCAAATTGTCGAGATATTAGACCCTCTACCATGGATCCATTCATCAACACCTCGGACCAGTTCCCTAGGGTCTCTTCCAACCCCCAGTTTGTTCTCCTCGACTTTTTCTTCCCTGGGTTCTCATTCTTCACGTCTGCCTTGCATACTTATCTTGGCATCGACCTGAATTTCTACATTCCCCTGCTTCTGGTCATCTTCGGCTTGAATTTTGCTTGGGGTTATTTCAGCACTTCGATATGGGCATGGGTCGATGACTATCTCATGTCGTCTTTCAGGGTTCGCACTGACGATGAGATCTATAACATGCTGATGCTCTGGATCTCCCGTCAAAAGTTCTCTCAGAATTCACGTCGATTTCTTGTCAACACAGATTTGTACTCCCGGAACAGCTACCTATGGGGAGACCATGACGACGACGATGATGAGGATGAAAACAACGACGACGAAGCACCTATTGATATCCTGGGGTCCAAGCAGTCACTCCACTATACACCATCATTCGGTTCTCACCTCTTTTGGTATCGGAACCGGCCCTTATTTTTCGAACGTCATCAGAACCAGCAACAGGTCAATTTTCAAACCGCAAGCGAGCGGGAGGAACTTTCGATTACGTGCTTTGGCCGGAACCCGCAAATCCTCAAGGATCTTCTAGTTGAGGCTCGTCAGGTATTCTTGAAAAAGGATGAGCGAAAGACCCTCATCTACCGTAGCGCCAGCGCTAGCTCTTACGGCGAGCCGTACTGGCAACGAAGCATGTCTCGTCCTAACCGCCCTTTCTCAACCGTCATATTGAACGAAAAATTAAAGCAGAATCTTATCGACGATACCACTGACTATCTCAATCCCTCTACCCGCCGCTGGTATGCCAATCGAGGCATCCCGTATAGACGTGGTTACCTACTACACGGTCCTCCTGGGACTGGCAAGAGCTCATTGAGTCTTGCTTTAGCGGGCTACTTCCGAATGAAGATTTACATCGTCAGCCTAAGCTCTATAAACGCCACTGAAGAGGGCCTTACATCTCTCTTTAGCAATCTCCCGACGCGCTGCCTCGTCCTCCTCGAGGATATCGACACGGCTGGTCTGACACATACTCGAGATGCGCCAGAGACCCCTCCTCCTGTACCTTCAAACTCGGCAAGCCCTTCTACTGTGGGGGCTCCAAATCCTGCCCCAACTGGGAGACTGTCACTCTCTAGCCTTTTGAATATTCTTGACGGGGTTGCTTCCCAAGAAGGGCGTCTCTTGATCATGACTACTAATCATATCGAGAAACTCGATAGAGCTCTGATTCGACCAGGCCGTGTAGATATGATCATCCCCTTTAGCTTGGCTGATAAAAGCATGACTGAGGCCATCTTTCGTGCTATCTACGCTCCCTTCGAGAGCGAGATTTCCTCCAGTGAGACCTCAAAGGCTAAGGAAGGTGATATTTCTTTGAAGCGTAATGAGCCCGATGAAGAGGCCAAGGAAAGATGGGCTAGGCAGCATGCTGAAATTTCGAAGCATATTGAGAATCTGGCGAAGAAATTTGCTGATAGGATTCCCGAGCTTGAGTTTAGTCCTGCAGAAATCCAGGGTCTGCTGCTTCGACACAAGCGCTCTCCCGATGATGCTATCAACGTAGCAGATTCTTGGGTCATTCAGACTCGGAAAGATAAGAAGGAAAAGGAATTAAAAGAGGCAGAGAAACGGCGCAAGGAGCAAGAAGAGGAAGAGAAGAAGAAGAGGGAAGCCGAAGAGGTGGAAAAGAAGGATCACTCTCAAGAGAAGAATGATGATGCTGAAAAACCAAACGACCCTATTAAGGAGGCAGAATGTGAAGAGAAGCTGGCCAAAAATAAGAAGACCGATATCGAAAAAGAAGGCGAGGAGGACAAGGAAGACCAATCTGGGGCGAAGGAAGTTGAGGATGAGAGCGATAATATGAAGCCGGAACAAGTTGGCTCAATTGACGAAAAGAAGAGCACGGCTTCGGATTCGGAATATGAGAGGCTGTGATTCAAGTATAGTGAATTTGTTATTCATCATAGGAGCATGGCGTTTTTTTTTTTAGGGTTTCTGAAGCATATCATATTATCAACGGATATACATATTAAGAATAATAAATGGAAACAGGGAAATCAAGACAATCTGTCCAATTTCGCCTACATTATCATATGCTCATATGGATATCGTCTCACTCTACGGCGCAAGACGTTGAAATGTTAAATACTGTTGAAGAATGCACCCTCCTCTTATGTTGGCGGATGCAACAATTCGTATTATCTCGTAATGATGATCATAAAGGACAGGATAAGCGATACATCGGGGCCGGAACCTCATGCGACATCGGATCATATTCAACAGATACATTAATGCCTGCTCAAGGCTGTGGGAAATTTCCATGGTGGCGGCATGGTTATGTAGCGGCAGAGGCTTATTAGCAGAGAAGCAGCATTCTTATTATTATAGTCTGGCATAGAGTTAATGGGACATTGTTCAGCCGGTATATGTGTTCATTACGAAATAGTAAGCAACACTAAGGAAGATATTTCGATGGCTGCTAGTCAAGGATCTTGGAAGGAAGGGCCAGCAAGGGTCATCAGAAAAACCTCAAAGATTCGTCTATGATAAGGCTGCAGATATCCATGCGGATGCATCTACCTAGTTCAGGAGTTGTAATTACCTTATCTACAGATGGCTGCGCATGACACGACCACAGTGGGTCTCTATGAGACGCTTTTGGCTATGTATCGTATTCGGACGATCGGAAACCGGTTTCCGTATTCGTATCCCTAGTCACAGGCAGGTACTGTTGCTCAGTCCGTGAAGCAGAACATTTTATTAGACATCCCTTGTGGCTACCTAGGTACCTATTATGTTCGACACGGAGCTAAAGGTAAACCAATCGATCATTTCCCGCAACCACATACGAGTACGTCAAAGATAAAGTGGCGGGCCAGAGACTAACGCTTTGATTTGCGTACTTGTCTCCCTCGCAATAAACGGCTCGGAGCGCAGACTGGATGAGGCCCTAACAGAATGTTTCCCCCAGGCATCCTGCTGATAGAGGTTTGATAGGTACCTAGGTAGCTTTGGCGGCGTTGCTAAGGGCAAGCCCGCCGAAGAGAGATGGGGTGGCATTTTGGCTATCGGTATTGCCCAGGAGCATATGGCTGTTAGAGGTAGCAGACCTGATTCAACCAGTGCATTGTGACGGATTCGTACAGATGACGATATGTTACGAACAAACCAATATCTATGAATCATTAATAGAGTCTTAATCAGATCAAAGACTGGTGGAAGATATATATAGATATAGATTGACATACGGAGTAATATAAACAGATTTGGGAGGATGCACGCATTTGTTGCAGCCGGTGGCAGTATCGGGTAGGTCAGGCCTTCGCGTGCTTCCGCTCAGTGCCACGGGAAAATGAGGTTCCGAAGGACTGATATCGAATCTAATGTGATTTTGCTCCTCAATATCGCTTAACAACGGGTCTCAACGCTTACTCATACGCTGGCACATAGTATACTGGTTTTGAGTACTCCGTACTCCGCAGACATATCATCGCAAAGTGCACAATGCAGAACTCCTCAGTCCTAGAATGAGAGATTTGACTTGGCAGTGCATGGGAAAAGGTTGTGGGGTAATTAGTCGAAGGTGGATGCTGGTTACCTTAGAGATGAGGCAAAAGTGGAACCCTGTGTGACCTACCGCGAAGTACATCGTGGATACATCCTCCGTACTCGTACTCCTCTTTCAACCCACCCGTGCATACCTGCTGGTGCATTACTGGGTTAGTACCTAGGTAGGTACCTAGGTAGACACCATGATAGCAGTATCGCCACTGAAAGTAACTTCAGGTACCTTATGGAGCGCTCATGCTGGTCGCTTCGTGTGAGAAAGCAACGGTATTAGAGACAAGCTGACAACACTGCCAATTGCCCGTACTCGTAGTCGGTAGTCGGATTACCCAATACTGGTGCTTTAAAATGTCTTGGAACAGCTTGTTTCCAGCGTTGCCAATTCTGATTTGTGGCGTGCAGACAGACCACCAACACACACATAGGGAGGTTTAAAAAAAAAAAAAAGGGCCCGCCCCCACCACAAACTGCTACGATACCACTACTTCACTTCCTGACTTGCTAAGGTGCCTGACTACTCCGTACCATCGATCCACTGAGATGCGCTGCCGTGAGACCCCCTGGCAGAAGCATTGCGCAACCGCCTGCATGCACCGTTTCCCGCGAGCTTTTGGATCGAAAGGATGGTACCGCCTACCACAAAGGGCGGTGAAAACCCTGATAGAGCCTAACTTGTAAGTCTTGAAAAGGCAGGGACACATGTACCCTGGCAGCCTGGCAACCAGGTCCCCTCCTTCATCGAGCATACAAGAGGTGACAGCATCCCCAAATCGTTCTTCCCCTTTCCCTCCAGCAACCAAGAAAAAAAGTTCCATTACACTCACCGTCAATATCCAACATGGCCGCTCGACCTCAGAATATTGGCATTAAAGCCATTGAGATCTATTTCCCCAGCCAGGTTCGCACATCTGTCCCCGATTATCCCTCCACCTGACCATTGCATTCTGCCCCTCCATCACCACGCAGCTCGTTCACAACACCTTTAAGTCTTGAGCCTAACAACTTTTCGATCTATGCATTTAGTATGTCGAGCAATTCGAGCTCGAGAAGTTTGATGGCGTCAGTGCAGGAAAATATACTGTCGGTCTAGGCCAGACCAAGATGGCCTTCTGCGATGACCGTGAAGGTCAGTACTTGTTCCCCCCCCCCCAAATACCGTGTCTTCTGCCCGGTGTGCTAATGTGCCCTGATGGCTCTCTAGACATTTACTCCATGGCCCTCACCGTCACCTCAAGACTACTCGAGAAGTACAACGTTAACATCAACGACATTGGCCGTCTCGAAGTGGGTACCGAGACCATCCTCGACAAGTCTAAATCTGTCAAGTCAGTCCTGATGCAATTGTTTGGCGACAACACCAACATCGAAGGTGTGGACACCATCAATGCCTGCTATGGAGGCACCAATGCCTTCCTCAATAGTGTCAACTGGGTTGAGTCATCTGCTTGGGATGGACGTGACGCTATTGTCGTCGCAGGCGATATTGCTCTCTACGCCAAAGGTGCTGCTCGACCAACCGGTGGTGCTGGTGCTGTTGCTCTGCTCGTTGGGCCTAATGCTCCCATCGTAGTAGAGCCAGGGCTGCGCGGAAGCTATATGCAGCATGCTTACGATTTTTACAAGCCTGATTTGACCAGTGAATACCCTTATGTTGATGGCCATTACTCTCTCACTTGCTATACCAAAGCACTCGATGCTGCTTACCGCGATTACTCCAAGAAGGAGGCCAAGATTGCAAACGGCACCGCCAACGGCAATGATTCCATCAAGACTCCTCTCGATCGCTTCGATTACTTGGCTTTTCATGCACCCACCTGCAAGTTAGTTCAGAAGTCATATGCCCGATTGCTGTACCATGATTATCTGGCCAACGCCGACGCTCCTGCCTTTGCAGAAGTTGCCCCAGAGCTGCGCGACATGGACTACGAGAAATCTCTGACCGATAAGGTTGTTGAGAAGACCTTCATGGCCCTGACGAAAAAGCGATTTCAAGAGCGTGTCAATCCGGCTATTCAGGTTGCCACCTTGTGTGGCAACATGTACTGTGCTAGCGTCTGGGGCGGACTCGCTAGTTTGCTGTCGTTTGTCGATAGCAAAGATCTGGAGAACAAAAGAATTGGCCTTTTCAGTTATGGATCTGGTCTTGCAGCCAGCTTCCTCTCCTTCCGCATTACTGGTAGCGTAGAGACTATCAACAAGAATCTTGATATTCCTGCTAGATTAGAGGCACGAAGAGCCGTGTCCCCCGAGACCTACGACCAGGTAAGTTTCTTTCTCCTACAAAGTAAATGCAACGATTCAAATCTGTCTTTTCTAACTTGTGATGTCAGATGTGCAACCTCCGAAAGCAAGCACATCTTCAGAAGGACTACACACCCAAGGGCGATGCCTCTACCATCGTTGGCGGCACATACTATCTGGAAAAGGTCGATGACATGTTCAAACGCGAGTACTCGGTCAAGGCGTAAACCAGCCCCGTTTGAGCACAGTATGTTACATTTATGAACATTACTTATTAAAAAGTTATGGAGTTTAAGATACCTTTCATTTTACAGTTGTGGCGATATATTGGGACCAGCGAGTAATATGAATCGGAACAGCATAGACGCATTTGACGAAAGCATCATATCCATGGATTTGTTCTTGACGATAGACGAGAGCGGGGGCTTACGATGCCGTAATTGAGCTGGGAATCCGGTGGAGGTGGGATGAGACGTTGAAGTTGCCACCCAGCCTTCGAGACAGCTTGTGTAAGTAATTCGGTCTCAGCAAGACTTTTATGAAACTCGGGTTCCACTCTCCTTGTTGGTTGTGTGGTTTATCAATATGAAGGAAGGGCTTAAAGCTGGAGAGTCAATATATCATTATGGGACGCTACGGTTTGCTGCTGTATATTTTTTCTCTCTTGCCAAGCCTTCCATGGCTTTGGAGGAAATTTGGATATCGGTCAAAGATACCCCATATTCTATATATTCTACGTTGAAGTTTTCTCTAAGTTTTTCAACTCTCCTTGCCATTGTACTTCCAGTTAGCATGTCGATGCAGATTGTAATCTCTTGTGAGAATACTCTTCCAAATTCCGTACAGCCCACCAACAGGCCATTTGCTTTTGAAGGTCTGCTTCCATGCCTCTCGTTCTTTCCTGCTGGCTTCAACATCAATCCGAACTTTTTCGTAGACTGTAGGTAGAGTAGTGGCGCTATATTTTTCGCGTAATGCCTCATACCAGTGTCGGTCATATACCTTCCAGAATTCATCTTCGGAGTAGTATGTGTGAGCATAGAGCCACTTCCGACCGCCAAGTTGCACTAGCTTGTCTTCAAGAGCACGATTTTTGGATATGAATTCTTCGTGATTCTCGGGGCCCCAGCCCCATACACCAATGTTTAGCATGGGCTTGGGAATAACGTCAATAGTCGACTCGCCACCATTAGTGGTGGAGGGGATAGTTTCGGTTTCGCAGGTTGGGTGAAACGTTGGCGGTGGTGTTTCTTTCAGAGGACACAGCCACAGAGGCCAGATGTTGAATTCATCCGCTGTGTAGTTAACAAATGTTTCCGTCTGGTCATATGGAATAGCAAGATCCTGTACCACGAAGCGAGCAGACTCGCCACTAGCGTGCAGAGCACGATACAGCATGCGAGTGTGCATGAAGTCATCCAGGAACCAGCGCCAGAAACCTGTGAAGGGTACGTATTTGAAGTAGGTGAAACCTTGGGCGCCTACCCAGAAGCCAGCGCGGTCGTAGCGGAACAGGTACTCGGCTAAAGGGATATAATCAGTAACTGCATCGGTAGGTGTTGTAGTGGAGGCGACCTCCGTCTTTTCCTTGACATGCAGGTAGAACCACGGATCTTGAGCGTGACTGAAAGTTTGAAGCTGATGTTGCGAGGGCTTATCGTCTGTTAGACGGCCAGTGATGACAACACCATGATCTTTAGAGAAGAGGATGCCGTCGACATAGTCATTTTTCGGATCCTGCGTCTCGGCGCGGATGCGGGCTGCTGCTTCAGCAACGCTGTTCGTCCGGTGGTACGTGGTTTGGACGAATTTCCGGGCTTCGATAAGACGGAGCTCCATAAGTGTAGTAATCCCAAGTGTGCCAACAGCTCCTGCAGCGCCACGGAAAAGATCCGCACGCTCGTCTCGTGATGCCTTGACAATATCACCATTGCCCAAGACCATTTCGACATAGTTGATGGTGTCGTCGAAGAAACCATGGCGGAACGAACTACTCTCGCCAGCGGTGCCTGCGAAGCCACCGCCAGCTGTGATGCCTGGGAACTCCATTACGACAGGAGGGACGAGACCATGGCGCAGAGTAGCCTCGACTAGCCGATCCATGGGAACATTGGGCTCCACGAGTGCAGTGCGGGCTCCACGATCGACGGAGAGGACGTTGGATAGCGCACTGATGTCGACAGCACGATGGCCCGGTCCAGGGCGAGGACGGGTGCTGTTGGTCGAGCCATGGAAAATGCGATACGACTCGCCGCGCTCAAAGTAACCACGAACTGCGGCAGCAATTTTGCTCACTGCCTGCTTGTGGCGTTCCATCTTGAGTCTGTATGATATGAACCGATGGCTTGACGATTGATGACAGATGGAGGCGGGCGGGGAGCTTGCCAGCAACGAGTTTCATCCGGCCATGAGGTCCATGGAGTGCCAATTGAAGCTTTGCGGCCAGCTAGACAAATAAGACCATAAAGAGCAGATAGATGGAGAGCCGATGGCAGATTTTGTTTCAATGGGACATCCCAAGTGGGGAATAGATTGGCGATATTCCGACACCGCCTACCTCTTTTAGCACTTGGCCGTTGCAACTTACAACTCGGGTGATTGCACATTGCTCGACCATGATTAACTCTTACCTTAGGTACATGTAGTACATGTGCTTCAACCCGACAGTCCACAAGAAATTAGGACAACGTCCACTACTGGAATTGTTCTGGTTGATCTGGTATTTGTGGGTCTGGATAAACCGCTGATACGAGGGAACTCGTGACAACTGCTGCCTCTCAATTCTAGGTCACTGAACAACGGATAGGTACCTATAGTTCATGATCAAATTGGGACTAATTATTGAACTGTAGTAATAAAACGCTAGAATTGATCCCATCGACTACTTTCAGGTCCAGTGAAAGCCTTCTTTACAAATGGAAGGAAAAATTGACTCGGGGATCAAGTGAGGGCGGCTTGTCTGCTACCCACCTAGGTACCTTAAGGTATGGCATGACGGCTGGAGTTGAAATATATTCAAATATTGAACATGCTTACTTCATATTTACATTGACTGGTATAAGAAAGGGGGAATAAGCTGGGGAGAAACTTCGCTTAGAGCTTTGCCATTGCCCCTCGTTCGCCTTCCGTCAATTCTGCTTTCTTAACAATGGATGACTGAATATCCTCAAGCCTATCATCAAGAAGCTTATCAAAGCTGATCTGGACCTCGTTGAGAGTTCGAGCTTTTATGGTGACAGCACTCGCCTTGATTGAACTAGGATCATCAATTGTGTGGCGGATAAAGGCCCCCCAGCTATCGAAACAGCGCTTCGAGTTCGGTAACTTACTCAAGAACAAGGCAAAACAGTGTGGCATTGCCTCGTATTCCTCAAATACTAAAGGTACACCATCTGCAACGAGTTTCATAGCGAGGGCCTTATCTTCATATGCAAGCAGTTCCCAGCCCGTACACATCCAAATAGGCGGCGAGCCTTCCCAGCTGCGGCTCATAATTAAGGATGATAGTGGATGCGCAACCAGATCATTGTCAGCGTAGAGATACTTTCGTGGTGGATTGGCGGGCCATATGTCGCACGGAGGAGCTTCTGCGGCTGCTTGAGGCTTTGGTAGGTAGTCGAACTGGTGAGGATCATCGCCTAGCCACGAGGGCGAACTCTGTGTGATATCGATCCAAGGGGAAACACAAGCTACCCCTGCTGGTAATGGGATCTCGCGTGACTCACCATACCACTGCACATGAGAATTTAGACGACGAACCTGGAGAATGAGTTGGAGTAGTGCGAGTGCAAGATTTCCGCCAGCGCTGATGGATTTTTTAAGTTAGACGTGGTCATCCATGCTACACAGTATAATTCCATGCAAAATGTGAAACGGAACGTACCTATCGCCTGCAAACACAATGTTTTCGGGTTTCACAGGTAAATGGTAAGCGCCCAACGGCGGGTATAGTAGGGTTAGATAAGATATGAAGGCATCTAGAAGCGCACTTGGAAAAGGATGTTGTGGTGCAAGTCGGTATCGCACTGAATAACACCTCCCCCCAGTCAACTTGGCCAATTTCTTGACAGTTGGACGGTGCGTTGCAGGGTCACAGAGGTAATAAGCTCCTCCGTGAAAGTACAGCACGGTCGTGGGTTTTTGACACTCCTTCATCATTTCATGGTACTTGTCCCACTCTGAGGTAATCGGCAGAGGCTCATCTGATAAAGCTAATGATCGATATCCAGTCCACTCTGCCTCCACATGGGAAAGCTCTGGCAACCTCATTTTGGTTCCGGAAGTGTGGCTATTCATGCTCTGCAATGCTTCCAGAAGTACATCTCTGACCCCCGTCTCTGGGGGGGATGGCGATGTGTATAAGCTGACCCATATCTTCCCTTTGATTTCTGTGTTACGGGTGGTCAAGTTTTGCGTAAAGGAGATTGGCCGTGGTTTCGCTGGCGCCATTATCGATCGCACCAAGGATACCACTAAATGCGAGCGAAGATCGATGTATTTGGCCGGCTCAGAAAGTCCCAGAACGTGTAATATTGCAACTCGCATCAAGAGAGGGACCTTGGACAACAGCAAGATGAGCAACTTCAAATTTGAAGCCATCGTGGCTTTATGGGGTGTGGTCGAAGGAGAACCACTAGTATTGGAACTGGCCGAAACGACCGTCTGAGGTGAAGTCCCATGCATGATTTTGAGATACGAGACAGAAGCCTCACAGAGCTTATATTTTTTGCTAATGCATGGATATCTCAGAGTGTGATAAGCGTGGTGAATTAAGTAAAGGGTATTTTTGGGGGGAGGGGGACTTCTCCCTGATTTAATGTGGCTGTTGCTGTATGAAGCTACTTGGCGAGTTGGCAAGTTTGAGAGACGTTTGCAAGCAGACAATAGCCTCGCAGTTAGGGTGACGCGACACCTTTCTAACCCCTAATAGCTAAAATAACACATCAATGACCAGGAGCAAGCAGGGCAATGGGAGAGATGAACTAGGGACTATCGCACACAGAGCTAATTATCACAGGCAAAGAATGATATGCATCTACCTACCAGTGAGTGACTCTCAACGCCATTCGCCCTCTGAAAGGCACAGATCTACATACCTGGTATCTTCTCCATCTCCATGTGCTCGCTTTTCATAGGTACCCAAGTACCCACCACACAACCTCGGCATGTCTGTTGGCGCATAAGAGGAGTGGAGGAAGAACTACTCCAACTTCACTGGCCCAAAACGATCATTCTGGTCGGCATATGGCGAGGAAGAAGCATGTTTCAGTGGTCCGCCCAACCCAATCCGCCACCTCGCGTGACGTCCGAAAGGCTGGTCCAAGCGGTTCAATTCAAATACATACTAGCTAGCCCCGAGATTCTACATATTTGCAGCAAGTCTAAGATCAAATATAGACCGTTTTGCGAAGGCTCAGCCACACGTCACTGCTGTGGCAAAATAATTACACATCGAAGACCTGCTCGCCCACCACAGAGTAAAGCCTAGGCAAAGGGTAAGGGATTGTTAGAGATTCTTCGTTATGTTTAATAAAGATACTCTTCTCCAACAGGAACATCCTATGCCAAACCACCTGTTCACATAGAATAGCTTGATCACACAATTGACAATATTTTACGAACATCAAATGTAATTAATTGTACACTTCTGCTTATCAACTGTAGAATCACATACATGGTTTCCATTCCCATATTGGCTTGCCTATCCGGAACTATTGGTGGTTTAACTTATTTGATCGCGCATTTCGCACATCCGCAGAACACCAGAACCTCCGTGTACTTAATGCTAAAATTATGTAATAAAATCAAGGCGCTCAAAATTATACAGTGCATTCATACATTTTCGCGAAAAAGGTCTTATGAGCTAGTGGGAGTCGCTGCCTGTCCCTCAACGGGCTTCTCAGAATTATCAGTAGACGAGGTTTCTGCATTCTGGTTGGCCATAGCCATCTGCCAGGCTGGGATTGACGCCTTCGTCCCGGAACTGGTCGAGGACCCTGCAGTCTTGTTGAAGCTATTTTGAACCAGACTCTTTGGTGGCTCAACTGATGCTGTGCCGCTTGTCTCCGTAACACTCTCACTGGGAGCGGGTGTTGATCGACTTCCTACCGTCGAGGGTGAGGAATTCCCATTCAAACCTCGCATGAAGCTTCCTGTTGCGGTGGTAGAAGAACCAGAGCTCATCCTTTGTGACACCAACGTCTTCAAGCTAGCTAGCTCGGTGTTAATCTCGGCAAGCCTGTTATCGGTAGCATCCTTTTGGTTGCTCATTGCTTTGGGGATGGCGTCCTTGAGAGCTTGCACTTCATCACGAATACGTTGGGCATCATCCTCTCGACGCCTGTTCGCCGACTTTAGCTCTGCCATCACTGTTTCCAGTTCCGAGAGCGTTATATCTAGTCGCTCTGTTCTTTGCTTCTCCGCATCTTTCAAAGCTTCTGTGTCCTTTGATAGTTGCTCGACTAATGTAAACGCCTTATCAAATTGCTCCTCGATTGATTTTTTGTCCTGTTCAAGCCGATCTGGCGTAGGGGGTGCCACAAGCGGGTATACGTAGCGCTACTCCAGTGTTAGCGAGACTTAAGCTCCAACAGATACATCAAAAGAGAATCGCACTTTGCCTAAGGAGTAGAGTCCATAACTAACTCCACCAACCACAGTTGCCATTATAAACCAGTCTCTCCAATCTCTTTTAGGGGGTACAGGTGGTGGCTGCCATGCATATTGGCTATACGGTTGCAAGTATGGCTGCGGCGGTCCAGATGGTGATGCATTAGGATAGGTTGCGCCAGGAGCTGCAGCGTTGCCTCCCCCAGCTCTGGCCAAAGCGGCGTCAATCTCCTCCTGTGTCAGATTTTTGGTGCGAAGGAACGAAATTCGATTTTCAACCGATGACGATGCGACACTCGGGTCCTGCAAAACTGCTTCGCTGTCAGCTACCAATGTCCAAACGCTAGTCTTCGAATCAAAACCAACATTGCGCCTACTTCAGTGTCAACATAAGAGCATACGAGCTAGGGAGAGGTTCGAATGACTTACCGCGGAGGCTACTAGATCCTCACGAATGGCCATAATGAAGATCGGACTCCAAAGAGTCTCAGTGTCTTCAATAATAGACAGGGCAACGAGATGGCTATTCAAAGTTAGATGAACAAGTGAAATTAACGAAACGCGCCCGTAACGGCATGTGCTGGAGTCTAGGTTCGGCAACTGTGGACACAACGAAATTGGCTTGTCCGGCTTGGGCCGAGGCAGTAAGTGCTTCTACAACCAATCAGCACATGGCTGATGGAGTCTATCACGTGGCCCACCATTCTCAGATATCACAGCCTTCTGCAAGTTCGTGCATGCAACCATTTCAACCAATCAAATCTCAAACTGCCGGGTTTGTTTACTTCTCGCCCAGCAACCCGTATTTTCACCTAATTCCGTGACCCCACACATTTTTTTGTCATACCCAAACCACCGAGCTCCCTAGTTGGGCATATTTCTGTAGGTTGTCCAAGTTCGCCTCATCCCTATTGCGATCTATTTCATAGAGAGCACCATTATACAATTAGTGGTTGCGCAAACGGGGAAGCCCATTTCAATATGTCCCAAGACACTGGCCTGTGGAGTGTCCGCCGAAAAAGAGAGGTATGACCATTTTATTATATGAAGCGTGCGCTTAGAGATGCGCCGCGTTTAAGGGAATATTAGCTGATAGACTACTTAGACCCTAGGTGGCATCAGTATGAATAGTGGAATCCCCGCGCCCGGTTCGACCATGAAGCGATCCAACGCAAACAATACCAACTTTAGCCATGGACACGGCAGGTCAATGTCAGGTTCTAGGCATTCTCTGGCAATGACGCGACCAAATCAACCTCTGTTTCAGCGTTCATCTTCTGGTACCAATCTCGCAGACCTCGGGCTCTCGTCTGTGAAGAGGACTTCTTTCCAGCAACCAAAGTCAGCTTTTGCTCCGTCTGCGGCGAGAGCATCTACAGACGGCGATCGTCGCAGCAGCGTGTATCGCCCCCGACAGTCCATCGTGGGACCCACGAGTCACCAGAGCTTCTTTCAGACAACACCACAAGCAGCAGGGGTGCCTCGAGACCCCCGTCCTCTAAAGGACAGATCATTTCAGGCTCGGATTGCGCAGGAACTGATGGAATATATGGTTCAAAATAATTTTGAAATGGAGATGAAGCATTCCTTGTCCCAGAACATTCTCAAGTCACCGACACAAAAGGACTTTAACTACATGTTCCAATGGCTATATCATCGTATCGACCCAAGCCATCGCTTCCAGAAGAACATCGATCAAGAAGTCCCACCAATCCTCAAGCAATTGAGGTATCCTTTCGAGCGCAGTATCACAAAGAGCCAGATTGCTGCTGTTGGGGGGCAAAACTGGAGTACCTTCCTTGGCCTACTACATTGGATGATGCAGCTAGGTCAGATGCTCGATGGCTACGTCAGCAGCAAGTATAGTGACGCCTGTCTCGAGGCTGGAATCGATGTCAGTGGTGACCACATAATATTTGACTTCCTAAGCAATGCATATCGAGACTGGTTGGCTATGGATGACGACATGGGTGATGAAGACGCAGAGCGGTTATTAGCACCGCACGTTGAAGCCATGGCCAGATCATTTGACCAATCAAACTCCAAATACACCGCCGAATTAGAGATGCTTGAGGCCGAAAACGAGAGATTACTGAAAGAAATAGTGGATCTTGAAAAGTCAACCCCCGATCCTGCAGTTTTGGACGATCATTTCAAAATTATGGAGGAAGATCGAGTCAAGTTTGAAGATTACAACGTCTTGGCGATCCAACGATCGGAAAAATACGAAAACCGCATTCAAGTGTTACAAGAAGAGCTCGATAAGCTGGCTGGGGAATTGAAGGATGCGGAGAACGAACGGCGAGGGCTTCAAAGGGCTGTTGATGATCAGGGAATTAGTATGCAGGATATCGACCGCATGACTTCTGAGCGAGAACGCCTTCAGAAAGGCATAGAGTCTGCAGGCCAAAGACTAGAGGAGGTCAAGAGGAAGGTCATGGAAAAAGAGTCGGACGCAAGTCGGAAATTGGATGAACTTGAGCGAATGGTGGATAAGTACAACACTATGGCTTACCAGATTGCCCTCATCCCCGCGACAGCTGTCAACGCCAAAGGCAAGGAGTATGAGCTGCAAGTCATTTTGAACGACAATGATTTAACCTCAACTGGGAATGCCTCAATAGGTGCGCAAGCCCCTGCGACGGACAGGCTACTGGTTGATGCTACTACGGGATACCAACCTGGGCATATTCTCAATCTAGATCTGAGGGGTCAAATTAGGAGCATTTTCTTAGCTTTGCGCAAGGAGATTACTGAGCGACGAAGTGCTGTCGTGGACGAGATGATGAAAGACCATGACCTCCTAGACGGGATCAAGGAAGCCATTGAAGACAAGCGCGGTGAAGTTGAAGCTCTGAATCATCGGGTCCGAGCAGCAGAGGAAGAATATGAGAAGACCAAAGAAGTTGCAACTGCACAAAAGATGGCGTCCGATGCTCAGATTGAGAAGATGGAAAAGGAACTATCAAGAATGCGGGCCGGCTTAACAGAGTCGGTCCAGCTATTGGAACAGCGAGAGATTAACACAACCATCGAGTAGGTTTAAGTCCCCATCCCTACATCTAAACCATCTACACGCGTATTAACGGTTTTTTTTTTTTTTCAATTTCTAGATACGAGCAGCTTGTGCTTCGCGCGAACTCCCTGCGAGAAGAACTACATACGGAAATTGACCGGATGCTTAATGACGTGATCAAATTTAAGATACATGTACAAAAAAGCTTAGATGATTACGAAGGTTTCGTGGCCGACGAGCTAGAAAAAGAACTCGGCGGCGATGATGCTCAAGAAGATACTCGCGCACTACCTGATCTATGAAGAACGAAATGACTGGCGTAAGCTTGTGGGGTTGGGTATGGTGATGGTCGAGGCGTTAGAGGCATTGTTTTGATAAGATGCGTGGAGAAGACCAGGTTGGCATGATTTTCAAGGTGATACCACTTAACACTTAACACGAATTATGACTTTTACATCTTATCCGTCAATCTGGAGGCAAAATCAGCGATGCTCCCTTTTTTTCTATGTATGTGTCTCTTAACCACCCATCCTAAAGTCCTTATAATTGCACCTACAGAGGGTCACAGAAAGTTCCGAGTTATTTTTGCTGCTAATTCTATTTGTTACGACTCGGAATTTTCTGTGCTCCACTGTAGATATGTACCTACATTAGATAAGCTTTAGCCGCCTTGCATATGGCCACTAGTCTAGGATCCAGTCACGTGTATGGACGACGATCTAGCAAAAGTTTTTCCATGCCGCGATAGCGCGTGGTGTGGGGTACGATAAGCTTGCTGTGATAGCCCTGTGCCTTTCTTTATGCGAAACTTTTTTTTCCCCAGCCTTCTTTGCAGAAAGCATCATCACCGTCACTTTCCGACTTTCCGACTCCTCTACATATTCACGGCTGTGAGCCTTCTTCAGGCGAGCCCTCTCCTGTTAAACAAGCATGTCTTCCGAAGCAGGTTTGTTTCACCCCTCGGATTTTCGACGAATTAATTGTACGTGTATGCTGACCCTCGCCCTAAAGCTTGGCCGTTGGCTGATGCAGCCCTCACCCAGGAGATTCTGGATCTTCTTCAGTCAGCAATGCACATTCGCCAAGCGAAGAAGGGAGCCAACGAAGGTATGTACTCCGAAGCGTTTTTATGGGAGACGCGAGAGCTTCATCAAACGCTTAGTTAGCTCTTCATTTAAAACGTTGACTAACTCTTGCTTTTAGTGACCAAATCTATCAATCGTGGTACCTGCGAGATCGCCGTCCTTGCTGCCGATACGGAGCCCCTCGCCATCATTTTGCACATCCCACTGATCTGCGAAGACAAGGGAGTGCCGTACGTCTACGTTCCTAGCAAGACGTTACTTGGCCGTGCTTGTGGTGTTAGCCGGGCTGTAATTGCAGCCAGCATCAGCTCCAATGAGCTATCTGAACTGTCTGGACAGATCAAAGCTATCCAGCAGAAAGTGGAAAGACTCGCGATTTAGGTTGATGACTTCAACAGCATGGGACCAGGCTTGATCGAAATGTATTGGATGTTATTGGTACTGTTATCAATCGGAAGGGCTATCTAGCATCGTGGGCTCCTCATCGACCTCGTATAGTCATGGAAACATGACCCGGGCCTTGTATACCTAGGTAGTGATGGACCGCCTTCGCCTAGGACAAATAAACAAATAATTGTGCAGACAGCCACCCTGAATCATAGTGAAACAACTCACGGGACCTAAAACTGGCCTGTACTATTTTGTACCTACAAGAAGAGCATTGTACGCTCTATGCCCTTTCTTCTTTGTTCTTCTTTTTTTCTTTTTTCTCTATGGATGAGATTTTTTTTAATTATTTCCATGCTATGTTGCATCAATTTTTTCCCCATGATATTCCTAGCATTGGCAGTCTTCAATCTATGATATTGGCTTTCTACGAACCATTATATACAAGTCGATGACTTATCAATACTACCTAATAAATCAATGCCTATAGACTTAAGAGGCGACAAATACCTCGTTCCGCCGTTCCAATCAATTGTGCTAGCCCTGCTCAAACAGTATGCTTAGGAAGGTAAGTGATAAATTTCCAGATATTAATTGACCTAAATCAAGCAATGGCTTTCTCCCCGGAACGGAGTAGAGGATCCGGTTGTTGGAACAACTCCGCCCATTTTTTTACTCATCGGATTTAGGTGGGTGCCGAAAGCCCGCCGGCTATTCCGCATCCGTCAGAGAATCACGCTCGTTGTCGTCTTCTGGATGAATTATTGTCTGAAGCTCGCATTCGCTTCGTAGACAGGACGGATGCCTGCTAACTCCGCTGCTAACTAAGGCCGTACGACCCTCCATTGTCCGTCCTAAGCCTGTCTGTCGGCGGCCTGAAGCCCACCGTCGCATGATGGTAAGGTTAGGTAAATACCTAGGGTAGCAAGTTAAGGCAGCGAGCTACGATGACTACAGTCCTACCTACCTAGGTAGGTATGTACCTTCCCCGTTACCAGGTTGGGTAGGTATTATTACCCACCAGGTCTCTTCTCTCTCTCGACATGGGCATATTTCGCGTCAACTCCAATGACACTAATGAAAATAAGATATATTCCGCTGACCGGCTTTTGACCCGGCCTATTTCTTTGATTCCCTCCCCCTTCTCCCCCTTTTCCTCACTTTTTTTTTCTTTGGCTACAACTTTGCTCCCGTCTTACGACCTCTGCGTCATTTGTTGTGGGCCATCCGAATGCCGAATCTTCCTCGGCGAGTCTCTAGAATCTGGCATCACAGGTTATCTGTTGTTAGCGCCTTTGCTGCTGCGGTGGTCGCTACCACAGCTGCAACAACAATGACTCGCAAATCCGCGTCCACAGCATCATCTGCGCCAACGTCTTATTCCACAGCTGTCCGCAAGATCCCCGGTCGCACCAGCATCCCAGAAGAGGCGCTTTCGAATCCCCACCATGTAGTCCAAAGTGGCTCCGTCACTGGCTTCAAAAACCCGTACCCATCGTGGTCCAACCCCGTCAGCATGCTTTCTATGATTCGTAGTGTTATCTGGTTCGTACATCGCTCATGGCTGATTACCCACTGCTCGTGGATCCTCCCCCAGCCACAACAAATCTCCATACAATTTCCCGGCATTGCATAAGATCTAATTCCCGTTTAGGCCAACAGTCACTGGCGAGATCAAGTGGCCGGACACCACCCCTCCTACGGTTCCTGTAGTCAATCCAACATGGCTTCCACATCGCACCGCTTCAGATAAGCTCAGGGCTACCTGGCTTGGCCATGCTTGTTACTACGTTGAATTTCCCACTGGGCTTCGCGTTCTTTTCGATCCTGTATTTGAAGATCGTTGCTCTCCTTTTACATTTATGGGCCCTAAGCGGTTTACTCCTCGGCCTTGTGACCTCAAGGACATACCCATCGTGGACGCTGTTGTCATCAGCCACAGTCACTACGACCATCTATCCCATTCCTCAGTGCTTGAGGTCCAAAAGCACCATCCAGATGTGCAGTTTTTCGTCGGTCTTGGTCTTGAATCTTGGTTCCGCAAAAGTGGCTTAAAGAACGTCACGGAACTTGACTGGTGGGAAGATGCCGAATTGACCGTGAGCGTTGATGATGGTGACGGGAATCGGAAAATCTCCGCAAACGTCTCATGTCTCCCCTGTCAACACACATCAGCTAGGACTGCTTTTGACAAGGACACTACACTATGGTGCTCGTGGGGAATCCGCAGCGGCGATAACTCTGTCTGGTTTGGTGGTGACACTGGCTACCGCGCTGTTCCGCGTCTTCCACCGGACGTTGATGATTACGGTCCAGAGTACGATTCGTTACCCCGTTGTCCCCAGTTCAAACAGATCGGCGAATTCCGTGGACCTTTTGATTTGGGCCTGATTCCTATTGGTGCATACTTCCCTCGGGCAGCCTTCTCTGCCATGCATGCTAACCCGTTTGACTCTGTGGAGATCTTCCAAGACACAAAGTGCCAGAAGGCCATGGGCATTCACTGGGGTACCTGGGCCTTAACTATGGAGGAGGTCCTTGAGCCTCCAATCAAACTTAGAGAGGCGCTGAGACGCAAAGGGATACCTGAGCAAGGCGTGTTTGAAGTCTGTGACATTGGCGAGAGCAGAGAATTTTGAACCTATTGAGCAGTGAAAAGAAAGGCGGGCATTATCCTTACCGTTCGCACCAAGTCATCACTCAGAGGAGAGGAGATTACAGAACAATATAATCACGTTGACGGTAGAACTGATTCCGCGAATTTTATGGAGCGAATAAGAAAACCAATGTACTTGTATGAAAAGGCTAACTAAACATTGTGGAATCAAGTACACACACGACACAGTAAACAAACCTCGGTGATCAATCATTGCCTGATCAGGCGAGTCAATAGGTTTGAGTTCTTAAATAACAATACTTACGAAGTTATCTACGCAAAATTGATTGATGAATAAAAGAAATTGTGGTAATGTCATTGTTTATATACAACCTAATTTGAATCAACCAAGTGGGTAGTTGATATCTTACGTGAAGTGGGAGTATGTATATGATAACGTCCGATACCCCCCCCCCCGCCTAGTTGTAACAGACAAAGCTAGGAACGAGTTGAACCACAATGAAATTATGCCTCATCCCGTTATTTTGCATGGCGAACCCTGATTGGGTGGGCTTCGGTGTTAAAAACGAAACCGTTGGGACCCTTGGGCTGCAGCTGAACTTCCGACTCTGGAGCAAATATCAAGTATGAGTACTTCAGAGCCTCAGCCAGCCAGAAGCTTTGCATATTGTCTATGAAGCTTCCACCATTGGCTTTGGTGACATCAGTGATGGACGAAAAAGCGCTGCCAGTACGGCAGACCTTGATTATGTTGCTGAAAGCCTCCCAAGCCATGTCTTGATACTTGGCCTCTCCGGTTACTCGGTAAGAGTACCATAGGCTCTCCAAAGTCTCAGGCCGGAGAACGTAATCACTAGTAGTTGTCCAGAAACCCGCCTTAGAGTAAAATTTGGCTTGAGCTACAGGTGGGGCTGGGTTAATGCTGCTGTTCAGCGGAAGAACACTATCCTCCCATTGAAACTCTTCAGGGCCGATCCCAGATGCCGTTTGGCTATAGGTTTCGAAGTAGGAGTTTGCCAGTTTGAGACCAAAGTCAATGTATTTTTGTTGTCCAAGAAGTATACCTCCCAAAATAAAGTTTCCTCCTGCGAAACTGGCCACTGGATTGTTTGGTTAGACGACAGTCATTTCAGGCGTTCTTTTCCCTCCTGTACACTTACAGTGCTCTGATTGTGGGCTTGTTGTTTGCCCTGAATATTGAGACAAGAACGTCAAGTCTTTTCGGCTCGTTGGGTGGGAAGCAAGGTGTTGAATAGTCGAATCAGCAGCAAGAACCCACCGATCTTTATAGTGTCCGAATTCCTCTGGGTCATATAAGTACATTTTGATTAAATACTCATAGAAACTGTCCATCGCGCCAGACCAGCTGCCATCGCTATCCAAGAACGTGCCGTTTTCTGTGCTAACAAAAGTTCCCACGAGACCTGGCCATGCTTCTGGGCTTCCCTTGGGCTGGAGGAGAATTTCCTCGGCCTTTTGGGCGAGTTGGGCATACTCTTGGTTGCCCGTGAGATCACTGAGACGTGTCCACTCTAGTACTAAAGTGCCAATCTCGGCAACATTGTTCTGTCCCGTTCCACTAATGCGGGACGCCGGATTCAGGAACACAGTGCCGTCTGAGATACCGGATGGGGTTTTGAACGTTATCTTCAGGCTATTAGCAAGACTTTCCGCCTGCTCCAGAAGATTATATGTAAGAGTCGAGTCTGATACTAAATGTTTCATTGGTCCCGTTAATAGGTCATAACCTAGAATATTGTTACGATTCATTATTCTCAATACGAAATCGATTCAACAGAAGTCTCACTGGAAATCATCCCCCCCAAGTATCGAATAGTTGTTTCGAAGACCGAGATGCTCTGGTTGACAGTAGCGGTAGTTGTAAAGTTTATAGAAGGAATATGTTTCAAGATTTGGTTAACGATGGTAGCCTCTCCCATAACAATGGCTGTAGAAAGGCCGTCAATAGCGGTAGCTCCCCAGCCATTTCTTCATACCACGTTAGTCCTAGAAATTGCTCTGTCTGTGGTACCTCTCGCTTTGAACTCACCGCTGGTCATCAAACCCATTGCTAACCGGATGAAGATTGTCATGAGGGAATGCGTGCTCGTAGTAGCCATTCCATGAGGTCTCAAAAGCCCGCTTCACAGCGGCCGCTCTCTCTGGGCTGGGCGACCCACGCTTTCCGGTGCCTGACCAAGGGTGGGCAAAGACAGGAGCAATGGCACCCAGTGATAAGATTGAAACTATATTGAACCGCATCGTGGTGTCTACTATACTGAAGAAGGGGAGCTTTGCATGGGTATGATTTACAAAAACCGATGATTGAGGGGAGGTACGCTTGCAGTTTTAATAATTTCAACAATGGCCGAGCGATGGACTCCCGCTGCTGTGATTACGGGTCAGCTTTTCAAACCAGCACCCTGTCGGTCATCATCTAGTTTCAAGACATGGCGTTGTCCGGGGAGGCGTCCATGTAACCGTTCATGGAACATCGGCAACATGCAATAACGAACGAAAATCTAAAGGGCCAGGGAGCAGATAATAAAAGAAGCATTATAGAATGCGTATGATTGCTGGAGGCCCCCCCTAATAAAAATTTCTTGAATTCCAAAGCTTTGAGCACCACCAACTGTCGGGTCTCAAGCGTTCACTGCTGGGTCTGGGCAACTTGTGATGAGGGAGCGAGCACCACTTGTAAAACATCATGGAGAATTGCCTAGGCACTAGGGTATACATGTGGGGTTTGCCGGGATGTCGGAAAAGCACCATTAGTAGCCCTGGAGTCGGGCAGTTGTTCTACCCTCACAAAGGTCCCTTCAGGAACGCGCTATCTTCGATTCGGACTCAGAATGATACCCGGACCAATGACTGCAAAAGGCTGGGGCGGTTGAATGCAGCCACAAATTAATCCCGATGATCGAAATGGCTATCATGCCCAGGGCTATGCCTAATTAGTCATGTGCGTAACCATATCCGCGTGGAGGCTATATTGTCAGGATGAGCAGCAAGCATAGACTTATATTTAATGTGATTATCATTGCGGAAGTTGAAAATGGCAAAAATCACACAGACCTTGTTAGAGTTTTTGCTCGGAATGAGTAGTAAGCGTCTAAGTAGCATTTGTAAAAGACGGGTAGAAGTTTCTAGGCTCTCCTCTCCTCTCCACACAAATGAACATGTGCACTGGCGCTCCAAGAACTAGTTCAGTGATTGTCGTGATTAGGTGCTAGGAGACATACAGGCAAAAGCGCTTCTTTTATCTTGCTAGAAATATTTTGCCTTTTAATTGTTGATAGATGCTGGATAGGACCTTACTGCCACGCCGCGTTCCGTCCTTTTCTGACCTTGGACGATGCCGGTTCTTCGTCCTGCCTAGGATAAAGAGCAAAGTGAAACAAGGCAGTGGTCTGGTGTGTTAACCCCACCAAAGAGTGAAAATATATCTGCCGTCCAGACTGTCCGCAGCGCAAACTGAGGAAAATTACTCGAATAATCTTAGTAAAAGTTAGCAGCCAGGTGTTTATCGTTTGACTCTCCACCCGCAATTTTTTTATTCTATAATTTGGGTTTGTAAGAGGCGGATGAGAAGAAGGGACCCGGAACGGGCGTAACACAGTGGTGCAGGGAAATGTCATCCCGGAGCAGCTGGCCAGCAACTCAATCGACGGTCCAATAAGGACATCTGGAGTCAGCGGGAGATAACACGCTAAAACTGGGTGTAAGTGCGAAATAAAAGGGAAGATCCAAGCCTCCCCTCAGTTAGCAGCAGTTTCGCGGTCCTTGACCGCGGAATGTAACTTTACCTGGCAGGATAGAGTGGCACTGTGGATCTCGGACTAGGTGGGAGCTCAACATCATCATGATAACCACAACCTAATCTCCCCGCAATTTAGCCAACGCTTCGGCAACTCCTGCATTGAGTCGTTCGTGATGTCTGTGTATTTGCTGTCCCCCTTCATGCAGTCCTGATGCCGGAGATTTCTGCGTGGATTCATCAACAGCGGCGGTCAAAACAACCACTTCGTCATCGTCACCATGCGCTGTATTTAGAGAAGGAACCGCGTTTTGCGGAAGGCCACCCGATTTTCCATCCGGGACATTTGTTGCCGCTAATTCATGACTTGTTCGCAATTCTGATAGCGTCTCTTGTAGGGAACTCTGGTACGGAGATTTGGTTTGCTGTGAAGATGACGAACCCACTTCAGTACTCATATGTGGTAAGTCGTGGTTCGAAAGCGCTGTAGGGGTTTGGAGCTGCCTTTTTGTCGCTCTCCTTGCTCTGAACGGTTCATCTATCACAGCTGCCCATCTTTGAACTTTAACCCCACCCCATCCATTAATTCTGCCCAGTTGCTCCTGTTCCGCATTGATGGCATTTTTCAGACTGCCAAAATTTGCCACGAGGGCCACCGCGTCCGATTTATTTAAGCTCCTGGGCACTGTTACAAACTCTACAAGTTTATCGGCATAACCCGAGGCTTGTTGCCCTCGAATAGCTGAAAAATTGGCATTCTCGTAAGATTTGTATAATTCAACGTACCGAGCTGCCTCTGCAGCAGACCAACACAGTACGATTGTTACATTGTTGACTAAGGAAGTCTTAGACAGCTCCCGTAATGAATCTTCATGATTTGGGATGTCGACTAATGTGAGAAGAATACGAAGGTTATATTTTCCTTGCAAATTACGTATTCGCGTATATATGTATTCAGGATGAAGTCGATGATACTTCAGACTGGTTATAGAAGTTGTTAGCATCACTTCACTTGGCTGTGCTTCCAAAACGATACCTCAAGAATAATGCACAAGTTGTCAACCCGAGCACATAATCAGCTGGAATGTCACTGTATTCCCAAGGGATGGATCGAACAGAAGTCAGAAGAGGATTTCCGCGTTGACGAGGCGACACGAGAATAGCCGATCCAGTGTTTTTCTGAGGAAGCGCTTGTGGTATCGGCTGAACAATATTTTTGCCTGTTGGTGTGCTAGCAGGAGGAGGCGCTCTGTCAAGACGCTGAGGAACTGGCTGTCGAATAGATTTCTGCGATGATGGGGCTGGATCTGCATCAAACATTGCCTCGATGAGTGCTTCGTCGGCGCCATAATCATCGTCCATGTTTTCTTAACGTTTTTAGTATATGTATTGGAATGGTTTAAGAATACTTAATATTCGGCCTAAATGTTACCCGCATGGGTAAATAATAATATATCTGGTAGAAATATATAATATAATTAAAACTTTAAATAGAAAACAAATGTCTATATATAATTAAAATAGTATATTTATTAATTTAATCCCAGAAAATCTAGAGTTTGCTTAGGTATAAGATAAGATTAAGGAATAGGAGT
>CAKNET010000151.1:0-29470 GCA_930272545.1 Sphaerostilbella broomeana | reverse complement strand
ATATTTATTAATTTATAATTAATTTTAAAAAATTAAAATTTAATTAATTTAATTTATAATTTATTAATTTATTTATTTTTAATTAAAAAAAAAAGATATCTTTTTTTATATATTATTAAGATCTCTTGCTGGTGGTATTTTATATAGTGAAGGAGGGGAAAATTATGGTATGTAGGTCATTTGCGCGATTTGCCCTTATTAGCTTATGTGCCACCGTACACCTGGCCTGGTTCGCCCATTGGCTGAGCACATGTAAGTGGTGTGTTGGCCTGCAGACGCGCCAGCCATCTGAATTGCGGCGACCTAGTGGTCACGGAGCCCGGAGAGGAGAGAACAGCGCAGCCCACAATCTCAAGAGTGCTCCGGCTGCTGTCCCATGCATATGCAGGCACAATGCGTGCAAGTTCACCGCCGCAGCCAATGATATCCGCGAGAAAGATCATGGGCCCATTGGAAAGTACTTTTCACTGTTAGTATAACGTATTCAACGACCTGGACTCTAAACTCTCGAATGGTTACCTATTTCTTTCGCCCATCTTATCATGGTTAACTTTTGTCAACGGCACGTCATCACTCACCATACTGAAATATTTTTTTTCATCTTCCCCTGGTATGGCCATAGTGAAACGCTGCCACCTAGAAAACCTAGCCAAGAAACACAAGCAGATCACATCGGTGCTGGATTATGTCTGCGTGTTGGCTAGAGCTAGCTTAGAAAGGCCGGACTGACTAAGCCCCTCAAGAAAAGTCCAAATTTATTCTTGGCAACTCTTCTACAGATGCCTCTGGGTGCCTGGTTGGAATAATGAGTCGTCATTGAAGGTGTAAATGAAAATACGATGTACGAGTTGCGGTGAAAGTTACAGAATGCTGGCTCCTTGGCTGTGGTTTAGCTGTGGGCGGACAGTTTTAGTGCCATTAGCCAGGAGTTACAGTGAGGCTAGTCGATGTGCTAATAGTCCGTCGGCACGGCCAGCTTTTCTACGCACTCTGCTGGCTCGGCAAAACTAACCATCGTGCAAACGTCACCAACCCTCATCTCCAAAGGCAATGTCTCTCTCGGACAAGGGGAAGGCATCCAAAAAACGCAAGCGTGCCTCCGTCGCGGAGGCATCATCGTCTCCGTCATCTTCCACTTCGTCAGAGCCGCTTCAGCTATCCGCCTCCATATCCACTCCCAAAAACACCCTCGCCATGGCCAACAGGGTTCCGACTGCGACCAACTGCGAGCGAAGCGACCAAGGAAGAAAACAGTCTCAAAGAGGTGCTGAATTCTATCAGGTATAGAGATTGTAATATAAGCCCGCTTCTTGAATATGAGGGAGTCCCCTTTATGTCTATGTTCGTCTATATTCCCACACTTCCATCTTACAAGCTTCTTAAAATCTGATTACATTATGGCAGCTTGGGTTCAATCGAGTTTTTTTTTTCGCAGACGTCCCGTTTGCAAACTTGGCTGTACGCTCTTTTATGACAAGGAGACTTAGATCAAAAAGCATGCTAGTCGCCCATATGATCCCTCAAAGGTTCATTTTCCTGTCGTAGCGTTGACGAGTGACGGATATCTGAACTCTATGCGCGGGCATCATATTGGCGACGCTCTGGCTTCCGGGAGGATATGATCACGTATCGCCTAGGCGTCCTAGAAAGGAAGAAGATTACTCCAACAGATCCCATACATGATCCATGTATAGTAGCCATTCTCATTGCTATGGCACAACAGAAGCAAAATTCTCTGTACCAAGCAGGGGTCTCGGCAGAACAATACAGGAAGGACTTTCAGGTATTTGCCCATGTCGATTCTTTTGCGAATATTTTCTTGGCCAAGGTGTTAACAGATCTTCAAGTGTAACTTGTTATACGCCTATTCTCGCGACAGAGAATATCTTCATTTGTTCACTGCCAATGTTCCCTACACCCTCCTCGATCTATTGGACTTTCCGTCATACTCGCCCCCAGCGAGTCTAGAATCAAGTGTCTCAATCCGGCACACTTTAATTCCTTTCAGGCCACTTGGGACTCTTCGTAGCCGAATATTATTATTGATGAGATCATGAGGGTGATTAAACAATGAAATTTGGCTTTAACAACGATTGTCTCCGTGGTAAATGTGAACACACGTAGCCCTGACAACGTAGAACAATAGCTATGGGGCAAAATCGTTTATTTAGCTATGTGCGCTATAAAATATATGCATTCTAAATACACGCACACTTTAAGAGAGTGGCTGGATTCGCTTTACAGCACTTATAGAGCCCGACCTTAGGATTTAATAATTGATTGGGATATTCGGACATGTTGAATTGGAATCAAAATGCATATTAAAGTTCCCCAGGAATGACAATCAAGTGATAATATGTACCTACCTAGGTAGGTACCTCGGTATTGTCACCTCCAGTCATAATTGGCAACTGGCAGGTCCATTCATTAGGTACCTAGGTAGTCCATCCATTTATTTGAGTATTTTTTATTTTTTTCCACTGGTGAATTTCCTTCCCCTCTCCTTCTTTTTTTACACGACCCAAACAACCCAGATTTCCCTCCACTTTCAGGGCCGAACGAGGAAAAGACAATTTTAACGTCTCGAAATTTGAGCACGGCAAGCCACCGTCGTCATGTACTACGACAATATCAAGTCCATCGCTCAGTTTATACTTGCTGCTCAAACAGCAAGAGCAAAGTCGGTGAAGGACCTCGTTGCGACGAATGACTAGAAGTCAGCTCCCAGCAAATGGACCATCGAGCATCTTTATGCTTGCCGGGTTGTATGTCGGAATCCCAGAGAGTCGCTCCCACAACTAGATGGCTGAATCCGGTCCTGGAATGAGAATGATGCACACCAGGTTATCAAAACGCTCATACGGGGGCCAGATGAAGACCTTCAAACCCTAAGAAGCCGGCCTGAAATGAGAATAGTTAGAGAGAACCAGCCTGAGACCTTGGGCTATGCCTGGGCTGCGCTTGCCCGGCTAGTCCCCGAGAACACCAGCGAGCACCGCAGATCTGGCCGTCATACTCAACGACCGGTACCCTTTCTTGGTATGGTGGCTAATCCGTTTGACAGAAGTACCGTATCTGTCCGGGAATTGTCCATCCCGGAATCGTCATCGTCGGGGTCTTCGTACCCCAGGGTCCAGTACACTGAACCAGGAGCCGACGATATGCCTGAAGATTTAACTGTGAGACTACTCAACAGCTTCCTGCGGTGTGTTTTACATTATGGGCAACCAATGGATAAAAGTAAGCCTGTGGTTTATTTTAGAGACCAAAAAGTTTTTTTTTTTTTTCGGCAGGAAACGATGGCGCCAATTTCCGTGCCATTGATGATGGGGGTATAGAAATGATGTCTGGTTCCCCGGGAAGGCCAATTCATGTTGCGTCCATCGAAGCAAAGCGCAGTTTCAGAGTTGTCGGTGATACACAACCAATTGTTAACGATTCCACGCTGGCCCAAATAATTGGCCAAGCAATATCCATCCGCCTATCATGTCAAACCAGTAGCCAGCCCGAAGGAATGCTACTGCTAACTCCTGATAGGTAACGTCATGACTTCTCACTGAACTTTTGATGCTTTGAATACTGATTGATGGTAAATAATATGGCAGCATTACAATTATCGCCGCGTTCAAGTACCCCGTCAAATTCTTTTCCGTGACAATTTCGCGCCAGTTCATTGAGGGCTTCATGAATATCCCACCCTCCCGTCCGATTTCGAGACCCGATGCATACATCATGGTGGATTCGACGATGTGGATGGACTTGCGTGAGCAAAGTGGTCGTAGGAATTTCGTGCGGCACATGCTAGCCCTTGTCGCACAAGCCGATTGATTATAATGAATTGCCAAGCTAAGATCAGATAGTCATCTGCTACCAAAATGGTGGAACTCGAGAGGGTCGGCGGTGAGCGAAAGTGTGAAGAAGTTCAAGTTGGATGGGGAACCTTACGAAAGTATGCCGATAAAAAAACAATATGTCCGTTGCTTAATGTTCCCCCAGTGCCATATTGCATGGAACACATTGTGAGTAAATGCGGAGACAAATGCTTCGGCTTTATATCTCAGTACAATAGTACGACGAGAGAATTTAAAGGGTATATAGGAGCAAAGATTGAAGCAGCAATATACCACTTCTGATCAACAATGAAAGCGTAAAATACTTCTTGCTCCCTTGGCTTAAACCTCTATACTAGGCTTACCAGTATTCATAGTTGCTACGTCCTGTGCCATTGCCACGACGGTGCTAAACGCTAGTTTAGAGTTCTTCAACAGATGTTTACTTCAATCTTACTGACCAGGTATTAAAATTTTAACATATCAAGCATATGTAAATAGAGAAAAGGCTTAAGTCCTATTGACCCTACTTAATGACGAATCCTTAGCGGATGAGCTTCCGTGTTGAACACAAAAGAATTCTTCCCATTTGCCTGAAAATGAACCTCTGAATCTTTCGCAAAAATAAGATAGGAATATTTCAGGGTCTCAGCGAGGAAGAATGTCTGCTGGAAGTTGTCCTGGTCTCCGCCGTTCTCCTGTTGGACGTCACTAAGACCAGAAAATCCGTACCCACCCTTGCAAAGATCCCGAATGGCTGAAAAGGCTTTCCAGGCCATGTCTTGGTATTTGCTGTCCCCAGTAGCACGATATGCATAGTATAGGCTCTCCAGGGTTTCCGGGCGCAGGATATACGCGTTAGAATTGGTCCAGAACCCGGCTTTCTTGTAAAAGTCCGCATCCTGAGCGGGAGGTGCGTCGCCACCATCAGCAGCCACCCATTGGAATCCTTCTGGTCCGATGTGGCTTTCGGTTTGGTTGTAAGTTTCGTAGTAGGATTTAGCAAGAGACAGGCCGAAATCGATGTACTTGGATTCATTCAGGATGACGCCTCCTAGAATGAAACTGCCACCTGCAAATGATGCCACTGACGAGTAATCAGTTTTATGACACTCAATGTTCGCGGGAAGATACTATTACTTACGATGCCCTGAGCTATGATCAAGTGTCTGGCCATTATAGCCCGCCAAGAAAGTCAAGTCAGCCCGCGTAGTTGGATGCGAAGCCAGATACTTCATGGTGGAATCTGCTGCCAGCACCCAACGATCTTTATAATGCGAGAATTCCTTTGGGTCATAGAGATACATCTTGATTAGATACTCATAGAAGCTGTCCGTGCCTCCACCCCAGCTACCGCTCTGATCTTGAAACTTGCCGTCCTTGATACCTACATTATATCCCACCAGTCCGGGAAAGGGTTCCGGTTCTCCAGTAGGGTTGATAAGGTAACCCTGGGCTTTTTGCGCAAGTTTGGCATAAGTTGCATTGCCCGTAAGGTCACTCAAATGCGTCCATTCCAGGACCAAAGTGCCAAATCCAGCGGGGCCATTGGTAGCAGAGCCACCGATCCGTCGTGTGGGATTGAAGAATACAGTTCCATCGGGGACACCGCTGGGGGTGTCAAAGGCGATGCTGAGGCTATTAGCAAGGGTCGTGGCCTGCGTTAAAAGGGCATCGACATATTCAGAATTTGTGCTATCAACAAGATTGTTCCATGGTCCTTGCAGCAAGTCGTAGCCTTAGACACGAGTTAGCTTCCGGCAAATGTATACGCTAGGGAGGATATAGAAGTCATTTACCAGCCATCAATCCAGCAAGATATCGGATGTTCGTTTCGAACAGGGAGATGGATGAATTTTCTTCCTTGGTTGTGGTAAAGTTGATCGTGGGGACATATTTTAGGATCTGGTTTACGGTCACCACTTCCCCCAATATGATTGCAGTACTAAGTGCGTCAATAGCAGTGGCTCCCCAACCGTTCCTACATGTTCATTATTAGCCGAACACACAAGTCTATTCAAAATGGTTCCCATCCGATTTCTAGGTGAAAGCAAGAAGCACTCACCTATCATCCGAGTTTCCACCACTGATTGGCAAAAGCGTGTCATGGGGAAACGCTTTGTTGTAATATCCAGTCCATGCCGATCGAAAGGCTTGTCGAACCTCAAAGGCTTTGTCAAGATCAGGTCGCGGTGTGTCTCTCTTCTGCAGTTCTATCATAGGGTTGCCAAGTACTGCGCTTGTCAGAAGCGCCGCAATGGCCCAACATGTTTTGAACTGCATTGCGAGGAACTTTCACCAACACAAGCCAGTAAGCTTTAATTTGGGAGAGATGGAGCCGCCAGCTAGATCACAAGATATACAATGGGAGCAATTGCCTCTCGCAAATATATATAAAAGAAGGGGGGCAGCGGCATCGCGGGTCGCCAACACTCTGTGGACTTTGTACTATCATATCATCTGGTAAAATGCGCGTTTGGAGGCGCGTGTTATGGATGGATGCAATCTCCGAAGGGTGTGAGGGCTAAGACATTACATGGTGCATGAACGGATCAACGCCGTAGCGATAATACGGTACCATTGATGCTGCACTGCAAGTATTTGGCATGAGTGTCTATCGCGCCCTATATCCCCTCCTCTGAATTGATAATGGATGTATCCAGCGCTTACGAAAATTAAGCACAGAGAGCACAGGCCAAGATGGAAGCTAATGACAGCAGTGCGTAATACATCCGATGGTGTTGGCAGCACACGGCAGCATTATAATAAACATACGATAGATAGGGGCCGAAGGGCTAGCGCGCGCAGGCCTGTGAATACATAAAAACCCTAGAGAACCACCGCTACCGTGAAATCTCACCAAATTCAACCAAAGCCAAGGGCTTAGTACACTAAATAGCCCCATATGTCAATCTGCAAATAAAAATGCTTGATGAACTGCTCGGCCCCCTAGTTGATTCAGCAGCACTTAGCCAATTACCTATGTATCCCATTGAAAGGGTTGAGGCCGCAAGTCCGTCATTTGTAGGGATCGTAACCAATGGAGTCTCCGATTATATCAGGTACCTAAGTTACCACAGAAATTAAGTTACAAAAGAAGTATCAATAATATAGGTCAGTACAAATCAGTACATATTAATATTATAGCTATAATAGATTTTATTAACTTAATAATATAGTTTATCTTTAATATTTTAATATTTAATATATAGTTATATAAGTAATTAATTCTATATTAAGTATGTTATCAAAGTACTTATTAATAATTTTTGCTATTAAAAATTAAACTGATACAAAAGTCACACTCTGTATCAACTGGGGATATGGGGCGCTATGGGGTCTGGTACGTGCTTGAGGCCTTAACCCTTTCAAAGGGACAGTTATCGTTCCCGTAAATAAGCGAGATTAATAGTGGGCTATTTAGTTTTTCATCTTGGTTGAATTTGGCGAGATTCTACGATACTAGTTTCTGACCCTGCCACTCCGGGATTAGGCTAACTCCGCTCGGCAGTAAAGGAAAATGCCGGATCTAAAATGCAAAATGTGTAAGATCTACAAGGGCCGTCACATGCCGATCTGCGAAATTTCCGAACCAGGATAACTCCCCACATTCGTTTGATGGAATCGCCTACCCTTGACCTCGGATTTTGGGGAAAGCAATGCATTACAAGGGAGTTCTCGTCATAATTATTTTCATAAATTATAATCATGGAAGGAAAAGCGAGATGGGAAAGGTAACGTATAGCTCCGATTTATTTGAAATGTCCAGCCCAGATCCCCTTCATTCCACAAATGATTCTTACCTAAAGATGATAAGTTCTAAGGGACATCCCTAGGCTAGGCTCTGTCCACCAAGCATGATAATGGTAACATCCACTTAACAGACAGTTCCAGGAGTTCCTCGGCAAATATGATGGGCTTTACGTGAGGGCCACTCCATTTTCTGTTTAACGTAAGGGATAGTGGTAATTTGTGGGAGAGCCGACCTAGATGCTGGACCCATGTCTAGAGGAGCCGTTAGTTATGCATGATTTGTCTTCATCGCTTGAATGGCCTAATTGATTGAGCTATACTCCATTTGATATGAAATAGTACACAACCTTCGAACCTTCAATTTATCATAACGCAATATATCCGCGCTTGATCTTAGAGACGTAGTTTTATGGAATGCGGTAGATCAAGTTGCCGTTACAACTTCAAAGCTTCCATACTTTACGAAATAAGAATTACAACAGGATTTACATGGTGTGCATTCCATAGAATTACAGCAAGACAAATTTCCCAAGATACTTATCATAGATGTTATTGTTAGCGTGCTCTAGGCAATGGAACCAACCAGCTTTTTGGTGATGGCAAAAACAATGCCCTGTATTTGAGAGCTTAGGATAGCTGTGTCCCTGCAGATGGATTAGACTAATGTATCGAGGTGGAAAAGAATCTGACTAGCATATTTTGGCTCTACATTGCTCAGAAAAGGATCAAAATGGGTTGCAATAAACACTGTCACATACGAAGACTATGTAAGAATTGCCACGGGCTAAGAATGCCGGCTCGGAAGAAGCAGAAAAAGACCCACTATCGTTGTGACTGATAGGATCCACGTTGAAATGTCTTGCATCGCATGAAAGAATTATGGTTAGCCACACTGGATCTAGAACCGCGTTCCACAGCCTAGCAGATAATTCCTGGTCTCCGGGGTACAACGGCTCTGCAGAACGATTGTTTCATCCTGAATATTCAGTAGACACAAGGTACACCATTTCTTGATCAATGCGAAATATTAACACGTAAATAAAAGGATCGCTAAACAGCGAACCAAGTTAATGACTCTCTATCTGCAATGGCTATCTATCTGCTTAAATTTTGTATTCCTGCTTGAGAAGCTTCTCAGTCCAACTCCAAATCCGGTCAACCTCGACCGGGCTGGAAGCCCATGGCCTTAGGGTGTGCTTGGAGGTATCCGCAACCTGGGCATCGGCCAGGTATGATCCGCTGTACTCTGCATAGTGGGTCAGCATATTGGCAGTTATCAATGAAGGGGATCTTTTCTTACCAGCCAGATCGGGATCGAATGCGGCATACACATGGGTTGCGATACCCGCTTCCTTAGACTTGTACTTGGGCCAGCCGTTGACCGCCTCATCGTTGCCCAGGTCCAGGTCAATACGGTCTTTTTATTGGTTAGTATTGATAGAGAGCCAGAGATATGGAGCAGCTTACTGATGTCGCCAAATTCGCCAGCCCAATCGACATGGGCACCCAGTGGAGTCATGATGACACCAGGGTTAACGGTGAATACCTGGGCCTTGTTTCCGAGCTTCTTGGCAAGGCTAAGCGCGTACAGGTTAACTGCCGTCTTAGATTGGCCATATGAGCGCCACCTGTTGTAGATCTCGCCGTTCTATAGGTTCGGATAGATGTCAGTCGCTGTATTTTCTGGAAGATCCTCCGAGCCAGCTTACCTTGAAGTTGGGGTCATGCCAGCGGATTGGGCCCCAACGGTGACCATCACTGCTGGTGAGAACAATTCTTGGGTTCTTGGAAGCCAGAATCTTGGGCAACAGGGAGTTGGTGAGGACCCAAGTGGCCACGTAGTTCACAGCCAGCTGCTTCTCAAATCCGTCCGTGGTGGTTGCAAAGTCAATGGCCATAATGGCAGCATTGTGAACGAAGACATCAATGCTGGGGACATCAGCCCAAGAGTTGACAGTGTCGGCAGCCTTCTTGACTGAGGCCAAGGTGTTCAGGTCAAGCTCAAGGAACTTGGTAGCGACCTTGGAGTTGACGTTGGCGATTGCGCTGGCGGTGTGCTTGAACTTGTCTGCGTTGCGGCCCGCGAGGATCAAAAGCTTGGGCTCGAATTTGGCGACGGCCAGAACAAATTCCTCTCCAAGACTGCCTTCAGATGTACCAGTTACGAGCAAAACCTTGCCCTTGATGAGGTTAGCATATTTAGCCGCGAGCTCGTGTCCCGAGACGGAATTGCCATTTGCAGGGGGAGACATTTTGAGTTGATTGAGCTGAGCGAAGTCGACTGAGTGAGTTAGGTGAGTTGTTGAGATGATGAAGCTGTAGATAGCTAATCTGTTGAAGAATCAGAAATAAATTCGAGGACTCTTCTCAATATTTATATGCGTTTATACAAGCTTTTACAGTTGGCTGTTCAACAAACTTTGCAATGGACTGTCATGGACTTCGTTGGAATGGGGTTCGGAGTTGCGCGATGTTAAAACCGGGCTTTGCACCGCCACCATTCCGACGCCGCGGGGAGTCGGTGATTCTGAGCGTCAGCAAAGGCAAGTGTTTGTCGTAGCCACGGCTGTTTCCAAGTCTATCTTTACTTGTTAACTGTAGAGAATATTTGTAATCGTCGGCCCACATGTGGCTGCATTCAGAACTTGAAAGAACTTCACCACCCTTCCACCGTTCTTAGCTTCCATGCTTACTCTATCTAATCTGACCGGCTGCAGTGCTAAGTCCGGGGATGATTTGCGAACTGCAACGGAAACGTTCCTTGGCGTGAGGCTAGATGGCCGATTTTTGGATATGAGGCGTCTCTTTGCCTAAGAATCGCTGGATTCCCTCTGCGACACACTGCCAAGTAAAATTCCATACCCTCAAGTCGTGTCTGCACATCCTCGACCACCTTACATTTTTGCCGCAAACCAGCTGCCCTCGCCGTCCGTTGCAATGGAACCTACTGTCGTAGAGCATAATGGAAACGAAGTGGTACCTCTTTGGGTCAACGGCGCGGCTCTGAAAATCAGCTCAGATCGCATTTTCCCCATTGTCACTGCTTCGACAAACAAGGTCACTCATTATGCTCAAAGCGCCAATGCAGAAGAAGCTATAGCAGCTGCCGATGCTGCCAAGGCAGCTTTCCCCGCCTGGAGCAAAGTGAGCTACCTGCAGAGACGGCAAATACTCTTCAAGTTTGCGGATCTGCTTGAAGCCAATGTCGACGAGATTGTCAAGGTCATTGGATCTGAGACGTCATCCGACCCAATCTTCCCGGGAATCGTGGTCCCAGTTGTGGCGGGGACGATCCGCGACTTTGGGGCGTCAATCCACCAGGCTATCATGGGCTCAATACCACCAACTACGGATGACCTTCGTGTCCTACATGTCAAGCGCCCGGTTGGACCGGTCATGATCATCTCGACGTGGAATAGCCCTATTTTCTTGACCTGCCGCAGCCTTGCGGCGGCTCTGGCGGCGGGTTGTACAGTTGTGCTGAAGGCTTCGGAAAATTGCCCGAGGCTCTGTCGCTTGATTGTGGCCCTATTCGAACAAGCCGGCTTACCAAAAGGCGTTCTGAACCAGATTGTCGCCAATCGCCCGGACGCTGCCGCCGTCACCGAAGCTGTCATTGCCCACCCAGCCATCAAGAAGATTGAATTCATCGGCAGTGATAATATTGGTAGAATTGTCGGACAATTGGCCGCCAAACATCTGAAGCCAACGCTCATGGAGCTGGGTGGAAAGAACCCAACCATCATTCTCAAAGACGCCAACCTCCAGAGAGCGGCCAATTTGACAGCGTTGGGCGCCTTTAACAATCACGGACAGCTCTGTCTATCAGTTGAGAGAATTATAGTCGTCAAGGAAGTTGCCGACGAATTTCTTCGATTGCTCAAACACGCAACAGAGACTAATTGGTCTCAAAGGAAAGGCTCTGGAGGAACCAAGGCGGTAGTGGACAGGGCGCGGGGTCTTATCGACGCAGCTGTGCGAAATGGAGCGGAGCTAGTTATTGGAGATAACTCATATGTGGGCTCTGAACAGTCTGGACTTAGGCCCACTGTAGTAAAAGGAGTCAAGCCCACCGACGATCTGTATGAAAAAGAATCGTTTGGACCATCGTCTTCATTTTTCGTGGTGGAGGATGATGAGGCGGCAGTAGAGCTAGCCAACAACACTCCTTACGGCTTACTCACATCGATCTGGACAAACGACACGCAACGAGCTCTTGAATTGACGGAAAAGCTGGACTTTGGACTGGTGCATATCAATGGTTCCGTCATGACGGATACTCCTTTCATGGCATTCCAAGGATGGAAGTCCAGCGGTTGGGGCAGCACAAACGCTCCGTTCGGTATCGAGGAATGGCTTCATACCAAAACAATAACACTGAGGTCACCAAATTCTAATTCGGTAGTCTAAAGCCTATGGGGATTCTCTGAGGTAGGGAGTAACAGGACGGGACTGATGGAGGGAGGTGTATTAGCCCGGATATGTTTATTACTAGATTAGGTAAATATTTAATGAATTATTGCCAATAGCAAGTAGTTTTTTAATTACGACTTTTATCACAAATACCCAAATGAGTTGCTCGTCTATTACAGCCACACATCGGGTGCGTTTTGTAACCTACGCAGCTTTGATGCTTAACATTGCCAATAGGCGGGGGGGGGGGGGGGGGGTTGTTCTTTTTATTATTATTTTGAACAGAGGTACATAGGATGGGGGAATACATCGTTGGCCCCCTCATCCTTCATCTAACCGCAACATCAGAATGGAAACGACGAGACTCGGGACAATATCCCCCAGGATGTATATGGTGGGGGACGCGTAGCTATTTCGGGAGGTAGACGGGATCGCGCGACTACATATATTACCACTCAGCGCTACTCAACCGCTAAAAACAAAATTTAAATCCATAATATTTTCTATCTGTTCCTATGCTTCTATGCTATGTTTCCTCTTATGCCGCTTCTCAATAGCTAATCAATGACTGGTACTGATTATTTATGCTAGTTTGTGTTGGTGCTTGGTATATACAGGCAGTGGGGTGCCCAAGTCGTCAGCCTTGATGGACAGTGCGATAAAACGCGAATAGTATCTTGCGTGGCCGAGTGCTCCGCCGAGGTACCAAAGGCCGGGTTCTGGGAAGACGGTCAACTTGAGGATTCCCTTTGAAGGTACGGGATGTATGGCAAAGTTTGAAAGGGAAAGGGGAACTTACGTTGCAACACTCTAAAGGCACCAAGGATCTCTCCCTCCTCGTTAATGCCAAATGAATCGCCAGCGCGGTCCGCCACCTTCTTGCCGAGAAGTCCCTCAACATGTTGACGCAGATTTCCAACAAAACCAGTCGCAAAAACGACTACGTCGGCTTCAATTTCCGTGCCGTCGGCAAAGGCTACGCCAGTTTTGGTATACTTCACGGGAGGTGAGTCTGATTTAACTTTGATCTGCGCAAGGGGGGGGGGGGGGGGGTCAGCGCCTGGTCATTGTGGGTAGCTCAAAGGGGAAAACAAGAAATTCTTACAAGGCCTTTGCCAATCTTTGCTGAAGTTCCTACGTCGATGTAGTGGCCTCCTAGCTTGATATTAAGTGCTTCTTGGATATCTCCGTAAGGGTCGACCTTGAAGTTGGCACGCTCAAGTGCCTCCCATCTCTCTGGCTGTGCCCGGGCCATGGCGTGGAAGGTTTTGGCCGAGACGAGTCGACTGATGGAAACAGGGTTGCTGAACATGAATCGGTCACTAATTTCGGTCGGCGTGTTCAGATTGTACATAACTGCACGAACGCACAGTGGCATTCAATTAGCCACCGCTCCCACCAGAAACCGCCTTCCGGACGTTGGGGGATCTCGATCGGGATGCACTTACTGTGATATCTTCCTTCAATGTATTCAACGGGAAGAACGACTGAGCCCCACGTTAGAATAAAAAAATCATTTTCATAACCAATAAGATGTACTCACAAGTTCGACCACGCTGAATCATCGTCACGCTCATGCCAGCCTCGTACATGTCGTCGGCAACATCATGGCCTGCTTCGTCAGTATCGCGGAGTCCCAACTCATACGCGAGATAGGCTTACCCGTGTTTGCGGTACCAACGACGATTCCTCGTTTTCCTTTCCATCCCTCTGCTGAGCTGTAGTTGACAGAGTGTATGACTTTACCACGGAATTGGTCCTGAGAAATTTAGCGACTTTGGACCATTGCAGACCACCCCCCGTTTTCTGTACAGCTGCTACACACCTTGCCTGGCCACTCGGGCATTACCGGTGTCTGAGATCCTGCACCAGTAGCGAACACAATGTGCTTGGCCGTAATCTTGGACACTCCGCCATTTCTTCGCACGGTAAGGGTGTAGAGTTTCTCCTCGTCGTCATAGGTCCCCGACTCCAGGGTAGTGGAGAGCCAAATATTCTAGCACACAATCACCTCCAGTTAGGCAAAAGAGCAAGTAGATCTACATCCGTTTAGGTGGTCAACTCACGACATTGTATTTTGCCGCCCATTTCTTATGACCGGCAGCCAATTGCTCTTTGCCGAGATAATCACCGTACTCAGGGCCAAAAGTACGATCAAATGGCAGGTGTGCTGTTCCGTCTCAGCATCAGGTTCAAAGTATGTACGGAGTAAGCATGCATTATTTACCATATTCTCGAATCGTATGAACTATAGATATGATTTTAGTGACTAGTTCGCTCATGGGGTAGTATTAATGACTGGGGTCAAACACGCACGTCTTGCAGATTCGTATCTCAGCCTCCAGGCGTCCCCGACCTGCTCGTTCTTCTCGAGGATCACGTAAGAAACGCCGAGGGCCTGCAGTCGACCGCCGGTGCTCAAACCGCACTGTCCACCGCCTACGATAACGGCCTGAAAATGCGTACTTTCATCGCCGCCGTCGTTCTTGGGCCCAGAAGCGCCGTTGGCCTTCGCCGAATGCGGTTCGAGGAAGTCGACATTGCCGGGGCCGGCAACCTGCTCGAGAACGGTGCGCAACACCCAAATCTTCCATTCGCCTCCGGGAGCGGAAACAAGGTGCAGAATCGCCAAGCATTCCGTCTCCGGGAGCGTTGTGCGAAAGGTCAACCGGCATTCAAGCCAAGCCGACTCCTGGTCGAAGTTTATGGCTCTGCTCGAGCCCGCAACAACCTCTGCAGGTGACACCACGCCGCGACTTTTGATCAAGTCATTGAAAGCCTCGGCGATGGTCTTCCCTGAGTAGAATGTGCGCATGGTGCCCGTAAGGCCGTAGGTATCGCGCCACACTGCATCTTCCGTGAAATGGCTTGCATCAAGGTGGAGGAAGTTGTCCGCGATGGCCTTGGGGCCTTTCTGGAGGTCGGTACCATCGGGAATCTGTGCCTTGGGAAGTGCACCTGGGAGGCGGTCCAAGATGGCGATCGACGATTGTTGATCAGGTACTGGTACAGCCATTTTTGCGATTTTATCGATATTACGATGGAGTGTTAGATATGGTAATATTACAGGTCTAAAGTCGCTACATGGGCCTGCATCCCCAGATATAGTTCACCATAGACATGGGATACGAAATGCTTAATTTAGTTATGTTAAAGACGCTCTGCGACGGCTCTTTGAAACGGCTATTCCTGACCGTCGTATTCTCGGAGAAGGTGTGGTGTGGTGGTGGTGGTGGAGGATGTCAGCAGACAACTTGCTGTAATACACATACACTCCGCTCCGATCAAACTTAAGCCGCTCCCGGCTATAGGTGTCAGCCGTCACTGCTCATTGCATTGAATCGTTGGTCCCATACATGATACCAGCACTCTAACCACTCAAGGAACTCTTATCAATGACTGCTCTGCCGAACCCACCTGCGTATGAGAGAATTTCATTTAGATATTGATCATTATGGACTCCCAATTTGCTCTCCGCCAACATGGCCGAGCTTCCGCCGTTGTTGAGAAATGCGCGGTCCCACAGCCTGGCAGTGGCGAAGCCCTAATCGAGGTTGCAGCCGTGGCATTGAACCCAATTGATTGGAAGCTACTTTATGGGACTCAGCCTACAACACCAACCACCCTCGGCTGCGACTTTGCAGGCACAGTTATTCGTGTCAGTGAAGATGTGAAAGACTTCAAGGTTGGCTGTCGCGTAGCCGGGCTTGTAGCAGGAGGTTAGGCTCCCATCCCTTCACTGTTGAGCAGCGGTTTCCCCAAGGTTTACAGCCTACACTTCTATGACTGAAGGAAGATTGCAGCTGACAAAAGGACGAAAAATCAGGGAATGCCCTGAAGCCAAACGATGGCGCCTTTGCCCAGTATATCACTGCCCCAGCCAATGTGCTGCTCCGTCTGCCTGATGGCATAGCATTTGAAGATGGAGCAACTCTCGCAACCCCTCTGTTCACAGCTGGACTCTGCCTTTTCAAACATTTATCTCTCCCATACCCCGACTTAAGCGAGGCCACCAAGCCTGCGACAACTCACGCAGATGCGCAAAAGGCGGTCCTGGTCTATGGTGGCGGCACAGCTACAGGATCGATGCAAATCCAGCTGGCCAAACTGTGAGTATATGATATTTCAATTTTAAATTAAAGGCTCTATAGCTGGAGGCCGATTGCTAACCTGATAAACACAAAAAAAAAAAGGTCACAGCTGGAAGTATACACTTTTTGCTCAGTTGAAAGCTTTGAACGGATGAAGAAATATGGTGCCGACCACATCTATGACCATGTGAGTCGATCCGACTTTGGTCGTCCTTTTGTTGGCTTCAACTTATTTGCATTCCAATTATCATTGCGGTGCAGCTTAGATTATTCGTTCAAATGCTAACAAATATTAGAACGATCCATCCTCCTTGGAGGCGCTGCGCCGTGCTACCGGTGGCAAGTTACAAGCTGCCGCTGATTGCATTTCGACTGAACTGTCGGCAGCTGTGTGTGCTGCTGGCATGGAAGCTGCTGGTGGAAAATACATAAGCTTCACTGCGGCAGGTCCCAAGATTGATGATCCCCGGATCACAACTGACAAGATATTCGCGTTTGGTATATTGAACCAGGAATATTTAATGGTAAACAAGGGCGTACCTCTCAAGAGCAGACGCGAGGACGTGGACTTCGGGATTGGGTTCGCCAAGCTCGCTAACCAGCTCTTAGAGGCTGGTCTGATAGTGCCCTGTGCTACGGAGGTCCGACCTGGAGGGTTGAACGGGATCGTTTCTGGCTTAGATGACTTGAAGGCGGGCAATGTTCTCAGGAAACGGCTCGTTTATAAAATAAAGAATTAAGTGATCCTACTCAGTCGAACTTAGTTTTGGCATGGGCGCTCTCACAGAAGCTGTCACAGTAATAGCAGGCGTCATCTCTTATTGGATATAGCTTTTTACACCTCCGTCACCTGCGTCGTCTGTATGAGACGCCTGAGTATGGCGGCAAACGCCTGAGATATGTCCCAGAATCGCATGTTCTGTAGCACCCGCACGGTTTCTTGAAGCACTTGAACGCGGCTAGCCACTGTACCTAACAGAGGCACGCCATACAGTCCGAGTCGGATATTTGCGCCACCCTCGCGAACCCATTGCAGAAGTTTAAAAGACCACTCGGCAGCATCAACACTGGGAGGTCTGTCGAGGAGAAGGATAGCTTCATCTGCTTGGGGGTTGCCATTTTCACCCTCATCGTTATAGATGAGGTTATTAAGCGGTGAGGCCAGCAACGTGGCAGCACACCACAGCACAGAACCAGCATAAAACACATAAAATGATTCGTATGGGGTGTTGAAGGGGAAATCACGGCAAATCGCCATGATCTGGGCACTGTGATATATGACCATGCGGACACGAGCCGGGTCCTCCATGCCCCATTGCGTCATTCGCTCGCGGGCTGGTCCGTTGAGGCCTGCACTACGAAGGAGAGCAGGTAGCCAATCCATCAAGTCGCTGGCGCCATATAGGCACGCTGTATGGATGACCAAAGCCCGTTGTACCACATGGCAGAGGACGCGATCGCTTGCCAACATCGAGTGCTTCAAAGCGTGAGGAGACACCAAGAAGTCGCGCAGCTTATCCGTCAATGTCATCTTGTGTTGGGAAAGCGGCAGGTATTCAGGCACTGCGTCCGTAAGAGGCGATACCTGCAATTCCTTCAGCGACCACACGAATCGACCCAACATTACCACGGCAATATGAACGTGTTGCGTGTCGGTCAGTTGGACGCTGTCAGCCAGACTTGGATCAAAGCAACTGCGTGCAGCTACACGAAAGCGTAGTGGTTCCGGCTCCATACCCCTAGGGCGGAGAGCCATCCAAGAATGGGACGAGGGAGCCTCCCAACTTTCCACATCGTCAGGGAGAGCAAGCGTCACATCCCCCGTACTAATAGCGGGTCTTAGATTGTGGAGAACACTGACTAACGCGTCCAATTCCTATAAATTTAGATTAGAATAGGTCAATATTATCTCAACACCGGGACATTCAACTGCCAGGGGAAATTTTGGAGGATTCGGCATACATATATAGCCCACCCCAGCCTCTTCCGTTTTTCTGCTGTGACCCATGCCATCCATCGAGCCTCGGTGCTTTCGTAAGTGGCCGGAGGGTTGTGTTGCGACGCGTCATGAAAAAGGCCGACGTGCTTTGCAGTTTGGATTAGGGCCCATCTCAGGGTCTCGCTATAGTTGAAGAGTAACTTGTCGCCGCTGCAATAGCCGTAGATAGCCTGAAGCAATTGGGCTGTTATGAAAGGCTCGGAGCGCGTCATCTGTGGATCGCGTTCGCCCTATTCCAGTGATTAGTCGAAAGCATATCGGAGACCAAAAATCCGGGACAGACAGACACGAACCATAGAAATGAGAAGACGGCGATTGAGTTTGGAAATGGCATTGGCAAAGGACGCTGCACCACTCAGGTTGGTGAATCGCGCACCTATGCTAGTAATTGCAAGGATAAGTGTTTCTGGGGCGGTCGTGGGGTCAAACGTGGGTTTGTGAATAAAGCCTAGAACCTAAAAGGCAATGTCAGGACCTTCGAAATTGACAGGAATGGAAGATTCTTCAAAAATGCGCAACGTACTGGCTGGAAATTGACGAAAAAGATGTCAATGCATCGGTCGAGTTTCTCCTTGCTTGGGAAGTTGGCAAACGACACTGCCTCCCAAAGCGGTTGCTCAAGGCAAGCCTTGGCAGATTGCAGGATGCGCGCTCTATCAGCCTCATTGAGCCGCCGCAGTTGGGAATATGACCCCCCTTTGGACGGGTTACTCCGGTTTTCACCTAAGCCAGGGATGTCCAGTGGCTGTCTGGAGGTCTCCTGGGCACTCAAGAGCCAGGCCTCTTGCTGTGCACCATTCTCCTTGTACTTGGAGGCTGGTTCCTGGGCGTTCTTTGCAGTTGTTTGGTATGGTGACCACAACAAGGGCGAGGCCGAGTGGTCGAGCAGCATGCGTTCGGGGGAGAAATCGAGCATGTCAAAACTGATTCTGTCTCCAGCATCTTGAAGCATCCAGTCAAAATGGGTATCTTGATAGTCGGTGATGAAAGTATTGGTTTGAGGGACCTCGTGAGCCCCTCCGGTAGGGAGCGCCGCGACACTCTGGGGCGGCAGAGAGATTGAAGAAAGCTCATGCGTGTCCGATTCGGCTGACAGTGAGGGCGGTGCCTGATGGCCAATTGGAAATTCCATGCCACGGTCAATCGACGTAGGGGTGACAAGCTCTGCGATCGGCTTTTCTTGGTCACCACTAGATCCCTCGTGCTGGTCAATGGGAGTCTCTGGCGCCGAGGAGTATGCGCATGGAACTTCTCGTTGAACACACGCCAGACATTGCGGTCGGTCGCCGGAACATTTGATCTTGGACCTTGAGATAAGATTTAACCAGATATCCGTAGTCTTTTTTTCCAAGCTGTTTGTCAATTCCGGTCTTACCTCTGGCACCGATTGCACGACCTTTTGCGTACTTTGAATCCTCGCTCATGAACCCTCATGTGGCGGGTGAGGCTGTCTCTATCACCAAAATACCATCAGCTCCGTGCTTCACTAGCGGGCGGGCGGGCGCAATCAAAGAGGGACCGTTCTATACTTGCGATAAAACTCCCTACCACAGATCTGGCACGAGTTCATACTGCCTCCTTGAAGAGCCACTGCGAAAAATTAGGCCAGAAAGACAAGCAGGATCTGTTGAGACAAAGCACGACCTTGTGGGAGACGCGAAAAGCTAGATGCTGAAGCATGCTACGCAGCGAGGGAGCGCGTCACTGAAGGAGAATAATTGCGGCCGCTCGAGTGTGATGATCAGGATTCAAGATATTAGTCATCGGGGAGGGAGGGGTTGTTACAAGTTACAATGCTACCTTGCGCGGGATTTATAGTGCCGAAGTCCGATGCGTTTCTCCAGCACCCAACGAAGAGAAGGGACTGACGACGACGATGAAAGGCCTTGGCTGGGCTTGTTGCTCTCCCCAGCGCCGCTGGAATTGGAACGAACGTACGGAGTATACATGGCATGAGCACTTTGCCGACTTGCCGCTTGTTTTCATCTGCGAATACCTGACTTATCGATGGGGCTAACCGCGCTATAATAGGAGCATATCCATTGTGCGATGCTACCTCACTACCTATGCCAGAGCCTGTTCGTGCTTGAAACCAAGCGATCTAGCGCCTAGAGGTACATCACTGCCTAATTCCCGTCTATAGAGCCACTTGCTTAGCGGCAAATTGGAATGCGTCGCGAATAACCTCAAACTTCGGGTCGTCGATGGGGATCGCCGTGTCGAAGTTATGGCCTTCACCCTCTACCATGATAAGTTTTGATTCTACATTCTTGGCTGACAGTGCCTCGTGCGCCCACTCAGAGAATTTGGGCTCGCACATCTTGTCATCCGAGCCATGCACAAAACACGATGGCGGGAAAGTGCCCGAGAAGAGCTCTGCTGGGTCAATACGGCGGTAGTCACCGTCCTGCACGACGTTCGGCAACCATGTTCCATCCCTGAGGTGTGATAGCAGCCAGGCGGTCCTGGGCTTCGAAAAGTCTGGTACAGGTGCTGGGCTCCCTGGGACCTTCTTGAATGATGAGCCTGCAGACACAACGGTCCCCTCCTCTACAACCTTGTCCAGGAATTCCTGAGGAAACGTGGGCACTTTGGCAAATATGGACATAGGTGTCGTCCAGAAGGCGTCATCGAAGTACATGGCTGAGTAAAAGGCCACAATGGCTTTGGGGGGCTGTTTGGCCGATGCCTAAAAAAAAATTGAAAAAAAAAGGGTAATCGTTAGTGAGCACTGTCCTCGCCTAAGATGAAGGCCTGCAGCATAGTAAGCAAGCAATGCTTTCTAAACGTACCAGATGTAACGCCAGGGTTCCTCCGGCCGAGAATCCTATGACAGCAATTCTCTTGGTGTCAGCAACAATGCCACTATCATTGGACAGTAACTTGGGCAAATCGGTTTGGACCCAAGTGTAGCATTTGTGTGCATCCTGGACGGCGCCATTGTAAACAGAAACTGAAGGGGAATGGCGGTAGTCTGGCACCACGACGATGAAGCCCAAGTCGAGGAGGTGATTAATCTCATGCTTGGACACGGCATCCTTGGAACCGACAACAAAACCGCCTCCGTAAAATACTATGGCTGTATGATGTTTTAGTATGTGAGATTCCATCTCGCTCTAGGACGGAGCAGGACATACCAATGGGCTGGACAGCGCCAGTTTGATTTGTCTTTGTGTAGACGTCTGCCTTGACGGAGACTTCTCCAAAGCTGTCGAACGTGTACTCTTTCGATGCCATGTTGATTATTTGGAAGATGCTGTTAATTCTATGAATATCTATTGTGGGCTTGGATTCTGAAGCGTAAGATACCACGCACTTTCCTCGGTAGGTAAGAGTTTAGGTGATTAGATGTAAACAAACGAGCTGTGTTGTCAAGTGCCCCTGGCAGTCAGGCGAAGACAAAATCGGCAGCTGAGCTACCCCCCATATACAGGTTCGCTCTCTGGGGATACTTCGAACTGCCGTTTACTGACGGCAAAGTCACTCGGCAGTTTCGGAGCGATGCTCGGGGTACACCTCAGTGCCGGGCTGCTCGATATTGGGCATCATCGTCCCATGAGAAGAAAGCAATCATACCGATCTTTGCAGAGTCGGTGGCACGTTAAACTCCGTCTGATTTTCGTTCTGCAAAGCAGGTCGGGAGGTGTGTGGCGGGGCAAATGTAAGCCTCAAGGCGAAACAATCTACACGATGCTCGAATGAGCTGACTGGGCCAAGTTAGGCTGGCTTCGCCCAGAAAAAAAAACCAACAAAATTAGATTGCACCAACACCAAGAGGCGGGCGAAAGCAGGTCAGTTAAGGGCAAAGCAGTTAGCTCGGTGAGAAAAGAGGTTCTAGAAACAGCCAAACTAGCTAGTCAAAGCTCGATTACTACCACAACATATGAGGGGTTGTTTCGATGCTGCGTATGGGAAAGCTTCATGCACACAACATGCGTTATTTCGCCAGCGGCGTTGCCAGCAAGCCGCCACCACGGCTCCGGGTGCCACCTCGCGCTCGCCCCCAGAGGTGTACACCGACAACTTGAATTCGGCCTGTTGGCTTAGGGCGGTATTGTTAATGTGCAGGCAACGTTGGACTTAAATTGGACTCAGAGAAGGGTATCATTTTCGAGCATAAACTCCGTTGGTCTACAAAATTGATTTCCCCAGATCATCGACCATATCTGATTCTTCACGTTTAGACTAAAGATTTGCCACATTTACACGCAAGAAAAAAAACTTCATCATGTCTTCAACCGTAGCTGAAGGACTCCCTATTACTCGGCTGAGGGCCGCTCTGAAGGGCTCGGTCGCTCTAACACCTGATTCAGAGGGGTACGAGGCCAGCTTGCACAGATGGTCTGAGGCCGCTGAGAAGAGAGCGGTATGTTACTTTCCCCCCCCCTTAAACGCTGGATTGATCACTGCATCAGCGTCAACATGAGAAGATGCCATACTTACGTTCCAATTTGTTGCACAGGCGGTTGTTGTACAAGCAAGATCTGCTGAGGATGTAGCCACAGCGTTGCTTTTCGCTCAGGAGCACGGCTTGGAGGTCGCCGTTAACGGTGGAGGACACTCGACCTCTGGTTCATCTTCAACCGAGGGCGGCCTGCAGATCGATCTTTCCAAGATGCGACACGTCGCCGTGGACCCTGCCACAAAAACCATCAAGGCTCAGGGAGGAACCATCTGGGAGGATGTCGATCTTGCCGCTGCTCAGCATGGACTTGCTACCGTTGGCGGCACTGTAAACCACACCGGTGTTGGTGGCCTCACTCTCGGAGGAGGCTACGGCTGGCTGACGGGCAAGTACGGCTTGACCATCGACAACTTGCTGGAGGTCGAGCTCGTCCTGGCAGATGGCCGAATTTTGATCGCATCTGAGAAGGAAAACTCAGATCTCTTTTGGGCAGTTCGTGGAGCTGGTCAGAGCTTTGGTGTCGCCACTAGCTTCACATTCCGTGGCTTTGAGCAGCAAAACCCCGTCTGGGGAGGGCTGCTCGCCTTCAAGGTTACCGATTTGGAGAAGGTGGTTGAGTTCGCCAACTGGGTTGTTGAGTCTACGGAGGGCCAGAGCGGCCTGGTCGTGGGCATTGGTGCCCCAGCTCCAGCACGAAAGCTCTCCGTCATCACTATCCTCTTTTACAACGGTCCTGCAGACAAGGCCAAGGAGTACTATGCTCCTTTGTTCAAGCTCGGCCCGATCGTCGACCGGACATCAGAGATGACGTACAAGCAAGTCAATAGCATGCTCAATGGAGTTTCAACTCATGGCGACCGCAAGACTCAAAAGGGTTCCGCTTTTACTGCACCACTTTCTGGCTCCCTGGCCAACACTCTAGTTGAAGAGTACAGCAAATTCATTACCGAAGTTCCCGACGCAAACCGATCCATCATTTTGATGGAGTTCTTCTCGCAGCGCATGGTCAACAAAGTGCCCCAGACAGCCATGTCATTCTCTAACCGCGGTTCTCACTACAACATCCTGTTCAGCACTCGATGGGTTGGAGCACAGAATGACGCCAGATGCCGAGAGTGGACACGCAACATGGGCCACAGGGTCACAGCTGAGCTCCTCAAGGGTGAGGGCAATGACGGTGTTGGCCAATACGGAAACTACGATGGTAAGTGAACAAGCTTCTTTCTAAGCTCTAGGTTGCCCCCGAGAGATGGCAGTATGAACATGACTAACTCGATCTCACAATGCAGGTGTCGCCTCCTCGTCGGCCCAGGACATCTTTGGGGTGAATTACGACAGAGTGTTGGAATTGAAGAAGAAGTACGACCCCAAGAACCTGTTTTTCAAGGGTGCTGGCAAATTCAGCCTATAAACTAGACACCTATGGTCTAGCATAGTGGGAGTCATTTTACCCAACTAACGGCGTTATACATGGTTTGCAAAAATCTGCAAAGGGACATACATAGAAGCAGCTTGCAAATAAATTCATCTCACAATTCTTTGTCTTGTTTCGAAACATTGATTTCCATATTGACCCAAATCAGCTCATCCGTGAGAATGCCTAAAGCGGCTTAGGTACCAATGGATACACAAGGCATAACTCATTTACAAATGATTCTACCAGAACCTAGACTTGTTTGAACGTGTATTTTAGCCGTCTAGGTTAATTATAATCGGCTGCTGGGATGCTACGAGTCCTAATAATACGCTAGGTGCCCAACATTTGGGTGTAGGGTAGCCATCTTTCATGCCAAGCGCTGTGTTTTTTCAATGGCGGTTTCAATGGCGGTTTTCGCTCAAAATATGGACCCCAAGACTTACGAAATGACATTACGATACACCGAGTTTCGAACTAGCAGCCGGCTAATCTAATACAGCTGGAAATGGATCTATACGAAAATCTCAACGTTAGAGAAAATGTAGGTGAAACAAATTGAGAATCCATTCAATTGGTAGTTTAGGAAGGATTCCGCTGACGCTGATGGTGCATCAGACTCCTCTTCTCAAGTAAGCTTACAGGCGGAGATTTAATCAGACCATCAGTCCGCCCCTACTGCCTTAAGCTGCATGACGAGTCGCTGGCAGAACCACCTTAGTAGGGAATCAGTAGCTAGTGATGTAAGAGAAATAGCGTTGGTGCTTTAGTGATTCGGTCGGCCGGTGGGTGGCGCCGATTCCGTCGACAGATCAAAGCTATGTTCGTCCATAGGAGTTTAATGCTTCCACCTCATGAATTTCCGATGCCAGACCAGCTCACCGACAAGTGCTTTAGTGCATAAAATAAAGAGACTGACTGTCGAGGGTTGAGCAAGAATAGAGGAAAGAAACTATGATGGAAAAGAAAAAGGAGGAAGCCCCTCGTCTGTACACGTTTTCAAAAGTTCGTATTTAAAATAGGGTTATTTCCAACACTGTGCATAGTTAGTCATCAGTCTGTATTATAGGTCTTGTAGCGGCTGTTGCGAGCTCTGACAGCTTTTAATGCTTGATTCCGCTAGGTCCGAGTTAACTAACAAGGCACAGCAAACTCGTTTGGTGTATTTAAGGGTTCGACTTGCAAGTGATGTCGCTATGGGTGGTGTCTATCTTCTGCCATTTATCAAACTCCTTTATGCCACCATTTGCAGCTATAGACTCCAGTAAGAAACTGCATAGGCCCTGTGGAGAAGCTCGCCGATGCTCCGATTTCCAGGGGATAAGTATCGAAACTTGCGAAAAAATAGACCTTGAAAATAAGAGATATGCCATGGTCTGTTACAGAATAATCATATGGATACCAATTTAGTCATCACAACCGACCCTATTAAAACAAAGTTTCATTGATTATTACGACGCCGTACAATTCCCACCTAGAGAAATAGAGATGCAAGATAGTGTCATGATCTAATGATCTAGTGATCCAGGAACATGCCGCATTCCTTTAATCGTCAATTCTCAGAGTCTCTGCAACGAAAAAAAATCTGGCTCTTAGCATGATGGTATTACAACGTCTATCTGCTACAACATCGTTCTCTTTTACATAATTTCATAAGAGACTTCTAATTATGTGCCATTCTCACATGTCGACCCGTTCATTATCACTCAACAATGGGGCCAATACCTATGCTCTCGGCCATCAGAGAGCCATCTGTCACAACAAACCCCAGACCTCCGCCACTGTATTGGTCGTCGAATGCCGTTATTTCTAGTCCATTTATACGCCCCTTGATCATGGATACTTGTGCTTCTAGAACAACGTGGTATTCTGTATCGACACTCCATTCAAAGTCAACGGAAGCTAACTCAATCATCTCGTCGTCTAGCGCTTTTAAAACGGAGAGGCGCTTGCCACCTTCGTGAAAAGTTAACGCATAGTACCTATTCAAACCCTGGACTCGAATGGCAATACCCGCGGTGGCGGCAAGCGTTATCTTGAATCGTGATACAGAAAGACGGTAGTTGGTCCAGTCTCGTGTGCCGTATGTGACAATTCCCCTATCTTTATCTTTGGCTATGCAGACTGCTAAGTCGACCCAAGTATGCCACTTGTCTACGTTGCTGACCCATGCACGATTCCAAAAATCGCAAGATTTATTCTTCGGCCGCTGAAGAGTCATTTTTGGCACACCATCCCATCCGAGTTTGTCGAGCCAAACCGTACCGTTCATGGGCTTACCCATTGCAGAAATCGCGAGACCAATGCTCTCAATGGGTTGACTTCCAACTTTCTCTGGAATGATCCACTCCAATACACCATCGTCAATGCCTGAATTCAGTACGACTGATTCTTCGCTATCAATCACGTCCAGCTCATCGTCGTGATTATAAACTTTAATTCTCAAGGTAACTCTGACAGGTGCTGTATTTTCTTGCGATGCACGTACTGTAGCTTTGACCTTTTGCCCTGGATATATCAGGGGCGACGCCATCAGCTGGTAAATACGCTCCATGTCCCGGACTTCTCGTGGGGCGAACGTCTGTGTTAGAACTTCAACGGGGCCAGCTTCTTTCCATAACTTCGACAGATATATCGCGAGTCCTGGGCGTCCTTTGTTGTCTGTGGCTTGGACAACAGACACTGCTGCCGTGTTTGTCCTCGTAGCACGAAAGCCCTGAACGCTGCCAGGTAATGTAAAGTGAAATTGCGCCCCGTTCTTCGCTGACGCCAAAGGCTTTTCCCCGATAAGTGCGCGGCCTAGATTGGCAAGGTCAATGGCAATACGCGCGGCATTATTGATTGAGTAGCCATTATCCGCGCCAGATACCAGAACGCGATCGGCTAATGGCCCTCGCCAGTCTGTCTCGCTCTCAAAACACGCCAGACCATGCATAATGGCGACCAGGCACCCCACGTTTCCCGAATTGCAATCAGTGTCCCAGCCAGACGTATTGACGATGTGCATTGCTTCATTGAAGTCATGGCCTCCGTAGATTAACGCCATGATCATGATGGCATGGTTGGGGATAACATGGCACCAGCCGGTAAATTTGTCATACCCGTAATTATCCTCGATGCGTTGTCGGGTGACCAACCACTCTTTGTCTACCGCAACCCAAGCACGAACTTGTTGAATAACTTTGGCAATGAGAGATTCTTTTGGAATATATTTTAGCCCAGTATCCAGGAGATGGCCAACGTCTTTGCTCGAGAAGGCCTCTGATTCCATTGCTGCCCACACCACGGCAGCATAAACGGACTCGCCGTCATGACTTACGGAGCCCGCTGCCTCCGCAAGCTCAGCTGCCACGTCCGGCTGAGCCGGTGATGCCATCGCCCAGCCATCAATGAATATTTGCGCACCAATCTGTTCCGCAACTGTCTGGCCGTTTGTGGCTATGGCGCCACTCCGGGGGGCAGCGATACCACGCTTCAAGTTGAGGTAGGCCGTGTGTTCTGTGGATATACCCCTCCCTCCCCACCAGAGAGTGCTGCGACCTTCAACAATATGATTGAGCCATGTCTTGCCAATTTGCTCGCTGGTTATTATAGCCTGGCCATGCTCCCGATTACCGAGGTGATGTTCTTCAAGGGCACGCACAAATGTAAAGGTGCCAGAGACGTCGTCATCAGTTACAACCAGGGACGCTCCAACGTGCTCGTGAACATAGTGATGAATGGGGCCAATCTTTGCGAGAATATCTTTGTGAGTCCAGCCTTCAAATGGCCGACCAAGATAGACGCCGATGGTTTTACCAAGCACACCGGCGTAGACACGCTCTAAATACTCTGCTGACGTTGCAGTTATGGTTCCCATAGTATTTCACCACTATTCAAATCAGGTTGGGTAATCAGTGCGCTCTGTTTAAGACCTGAGATTGTTAAACCTTGAGACATGTGCATACCGATACCAACGCGTTCGCAGTAGGGGGTTCTCGCTCTTCTTTTTTTCTTTTGTTTAGCCGTTGCAGCCTATGCTGAATCGTTGCTATGGTGAGATATTGATATCAAAACCCTTTAACTAGCATGGTTTTGGCCCTCGGAATTTTGTTCTCGCGTAGCGCTATCCATAACTTTTTGTCGGTTATTTTGCAGGTCTAGTATGGAGAGTATTAAAAAGAGAGTCTTGGGGACCATGTACTGTTTTCCTAGGAAACCCGAAGTCAATTACGTGAGCATTATCATGGATACCACATTGGGCAGTGTCGCTCCGTGGAACCGGCCAATAAACCTTTGTCTCGTGGCGATGTGGCAAATGGTGCTTCTCTCATATGCACCACGAGGCTACCGAGGCATATCCCTACCCTTGATCGGACCAATTCTTTGTGGTTAAGAACAGTCCGATTATTATAAGCCTCCTTAATAACTCATATTTAGCGGCAGCGACAATGCTACTAAAGCTGGAAGAGACATACCGATCATCCCACATTCCTCAGAAGTCGTGGCGCTAATAACCATCCTAACGCACGGCAACACATTTTTGTAAAGCTGCCCCGAATCGGCATCAAGTGGGTTGAACTCAATTCACGGCCAGTTAGTAAGAAATGAAATTCTTGATGATAAAGCAATTGCAATAGCTCTCAAATATTATAGAGCAGGGATTAATTCCAATGCCCGAAGATATAAGAGCGGCGTCATGCAGCAAATTGAACCGTTGTCATATTCAATATCTCAGAGCCGCTTTGCATACTAGGAAGCTCCAATGCTCACTCTCACAAGACTCAGTATGTTTAAAATTCTCACGGCGGCTCTCCTCATTGGACGAGCTGTTAGCTACGATATTACTTTCGGTTCGCATTCGCCGCCAAAAATCGAGACTCGATCTCTCGATGAAATCCATCAAGCTGCACTCAAGGAAGGTGGCGTTGTCACGCTATGGCATGGAGGTGATGAAAAGAACCAAGTGGACTCGATCAAAACTGCCTTTGAGAAACACTTCCACGGCATGAAGCTTAATCTCACCGTGGATCTCTCCAAATATCACGATGGCAAAATTGACCAACAGCTTACCAATAATAATGTCTATGTGGGACAGCATAATTCTCCAGAACCTGCATGATTATCCACGTTGGGCGCAAGAGGGTGCGCTGCTGAGTTATGCGCCACTGGGATTTGATAGGGTCTACCCAGCATTCAAAGACTCAATCTCAGCATACTGGTACGGCTACAGCATCTTTGCCTGGAGTCTGTCTTGGAATAAGTCGGACCAGGGGACTTCCGACCGCCCCCCACTTCCGACCGCTTTATCCGTACCACCCAACCACATAATTAGATATATTCAAACCGCGTTTCTTTATATATTTTTAAATTTATTAAAAAATAAATTAGATTTTTAGAATTACTATATCTAATTATATTTATAATAATCTATAAAATATTTTAAAAAATATAAAAATAAATTTATTAAAATAAATAATTTATTAATATTAAAAGATTTTTAAATTAATATTTTATAATTAAATTTATAATATTATTTTAATATAAAAGAAAAAAATAAATTTATAAAAGTTTTTTTAATATTAG
>CAKNET010000150.1:0-29803 GCA_930272545.1 Sphaerostilbella broomeana | reverse complement strand
ATAATATTAAAAGTTTTTTTTTCATTAATTTTTAAAAAAAAAATAACTAAAAGTCTTAATATATTTATCTAATTCTAAAAATAATAAAAAAACTTTAATTATATATTATTTTAATAGTTATATAAAAAATAGTAAAAAAAAATTTAAAAATAATAATAATAAATAATAAAAACTAAAAAATAATATTTCATTAATAAATACTTTTTAATAGCTTTTAGAGTAAATATCTAGTTAAATTAGTAGTGTGGTATATTAAATTGAAAACCCTTGCTGAAACGATAGTCGCCGAATAGCGATAGGATCCATCAGACCACCTCTATCGTTATAGACATGCTTTACTGTACCTTCACAGCCAGTGTTCTTTGCGGGTCTTTATGCCAATATAATCACCCAAGAGGATGATCTCCAAGCAGGGTCATGAAGTTCAAGTACCAGTCTGGGGATACTGAGTAAAATCTACCTACCCGGTACTTATGACGGGTTTTATATAGTAAAGGAAGCGTATTCATTCGTAAGAACAATTTCAGGATGCTCAAGAGAAGCTACAGACATCTGTCAGATGGATATATGTAGGTATATATTACAGCCTAGAAGGGTCCAGGCGGTGTCCGACCCCCTGCGGCCCGCCATTCAGCTCGTCGCTCATCGGCAATTCTCTCTTTCCTCGCATATGCCCGGTCTTGTGCCCGAAAATAGTCAGACGTCAAGGGGTAATGCAACCGGTCAAGCACGTCCCTCATCCTGGAGTCTCCAGCGTCTCGAGAAAGCGGTTTCCGGTCCCACTTGTGACGGTATAAACCAATTTCTTCGATAGGCTCCTCTGGGTCCTCTCTGCGGTCATTTGTCTTGTCTCCGAGGATGGGTAAAAGTTGTAGGTTAGGGCTCTCAGAAGTGAGAAATTCAAGTAGCTGCTGCTTTTGCTCATCATGTAATTGATACAATCGGTAAGTGACACGGCGGCGATCCGAATGAAACCACACCGAATGAGGGTCGGCTTCTAGAACTTTCGCTGGGTCGCGTCTGTCGAAGACGACTACTCCTCCGAGTATGCGTGACTCTGCCCAAAACCCTGCCATATCCGCAATGCCGTTGGGATATTGGTCGTAGTCGACATACCAAGCATGGCGAAACATTGTCGGCCACGGCTCTGAATACCAAGTCCAGAACCTCGCGTCCTTTGGTGGGATCCACGTAGAAATTGCATCGCCAACGTGAAAGCTAGTTCCCATATTGAACAGCTGCACAGCAATTTCGTGGACAGCCTCAGCCACAATCTCGATCAAACGAGTCTTGAAAGCCCTTGATCCAGGGGCCGCAGCCCTGAACTGACTTATCAGCTAGTTGCCATACATTAGCGGGCGTTGGTATCATGAGAGCCGACAACTATCAAAAGACTTACGGAAACATTCAATTGCAGTGCCCCAGAATCAAAATTCGCTCTAAACTCATGCACTTTCTCTATAACTCCAGGGCACAGCGCTTTGTGCTGGTCTCGAATTGGATTGTCTTGTTCTAACCAACCGCTACCCAAATCCATAGCAACACTCGACAACGGGAGTCCGTCGATGATTTGCGCATAGGTTATCTCAGCAATCTCAGTCGAGAGGACATTAGATATCGCACGTTTGAAGAACCCCAGATGGGTATCTCCTAAGCTGATTACGGCCGAGATTTTTTCTTCCTGAAAGATTGTTTTCCATGTGTCACTGTAGTCTCTCGCCTCTGCCATGATGAGCGTGCTTAGGTGGAGGAAACAATGAAGAAGCGAAGGGAAGTCAGCGAAAAATTAAGTTAGAGATAAATTCCTGCACAGTCCGGTTTATATATTTGAAAGAAAGGCTCGCCTGTTTGAGTTCGTTAGGCTGGTTCAGAGCTTTCAAATCGAGATTAAACTGTGTATAGGGTGTGTGGATTTGGTACAGCTGCCCAGGTTTGGTTTGGGGGAAGTAAGGCGTGTTGTTGCGGGGCTTTGCAGGCACCTAGATAAATATGTACCTTCACCAGTGCGAATCCTTGGATGGCAAACACAATCTGGACTACCCGGTTGCCGGGTTCAGTAACTGTAACGTGCTGTTGGCTGTAAGGATTTTCTAAATACTGCGACTGTTGAGGGCATCTGAAGGAACCACCAGGCCCAATGGAAAATCTCAATCTTGAATTCACCCAATCAATGAGAATGATGCTTGATTTAGAATCACAGGGGTAGCGAAATTCGCCCGGTGTTATTTACTTATTAAGCCACGATATGACAACCTCACACGCGCTAGAAGAAGAGTACAGTGCCTTAACAAAAGTCAAGACGAACCCCACCAACGCCAAAATCCCATAATATTACCATATAATTTTAAAACCGCTTTTCTTAATTAAATAAAACCCAATTAATTTAAAAATTATATTAAAAAAATCCCTAAAATATAAATATTCTACGAATATATGTTAACATTTAATATATTAATCATATATAATAATAATAATTATAAATTTATAATATATTGATTTAATTAAATTTTTATAATAATTTTATAAAAATATTATAAAAATATTATAAACTGTTATTATTATAATAATTAAAATGATAAAAAGAAAGGGTCATTATAATAAAAGAGGAAAACGCAATACAATTATATAAATTAGCAAGGTTTGTCTTGACTTTTATCCACCTGCTAAAAATTTGTCTAACCGCCCTCAAAGTTAATGACACTTTCCCTGTCAATGAATTTAACTTTCATAGATCACGGCTCTTTGCGCCGTGTTCAAAATGGCATCAAGTTGATCTAACAACCAACAGCAGGAGCGACCTACCAACGGCAAGTTGGGAGTCGTTCCCATGATGTATATAAGTTGCAGAATTATCTGTTGACATTTTTTTTTTGTATTCCACTCATCTCATCTATTCATATTTTCATTCTCTTCTCTTGATTCGTTCTGAGATTGGATTGAAAGCTTACAGTCCTTGATTTATTTCTTCATTTCAATCTTACGGCACTCGCACTCTTTTTTTGCCATCCATCATGCCTCGCCAATACCGGGAGCGCTCGCCTCGTTCACCAACCCTATCCATGAACCTTATGGAAAGGGACCAGCTAGTGGAAAAGTTTACTCCCGACTCGTCGCGATACATTTTGATCAAGGAATGTATCGACATGGCTCTCAGAGTTCTTGAAACGCCCCGTGGTCGACATAGCCTGGTACAAATTTCTGGAGACCTTATCGCCGCATTTGATGACCCCTTACAAGATATATCCCACATATTCCGGGGGCAGCCATTGTCTCAATTACCTGGATTCATTGATATATTCCTTCGAAAGATGAAGGAAGACTTCCCTCCTATATACATCCAGATCTTGAAAGGCGAGGGCATGACTATTAGAAATCCTTGGGGGGATGATGCCGATGCCTATGACGTTACTAAGGCTGGGAGACTTTTCCTTAGCAAAACCCTCGTCAATGATTTTGCAGAAGCCGTCAAACAAGAACGAGAGACCCCCGGCATCTTCGGGTCAACTGTGCATATTTTCAAGTATCAGTTGATCATCACAATTGCGCACGAGCTGATCCATTTCTTGACGGGTTTCTTTCTTGGGAACATTGAAGCAACCACACCCCCGCCCGTGGCACCAAACGGCTACCCAGACACGACGGCTGGCGAAGCCGGTCGAAAATGGGAATGCTATCTCTTCAATGGTATAATGGAATGCTTCGAAGACAAAGAAGATCCGTACAAATTGAGACGTAGACAGGCTGGGATACCATACTTGAATGACGACGATACTCCACATACACCGACGCAAAGAATGTCTTTAAGTTACATCAGAGACTTTGTCAATGGAAGTCAGTTTTCATATTAATAAATTTTGATCCTTTTATTTAGATGAACTTTGCGCTAACTATTCCTTAGTATTTGAGTTTCCAGCGCGTGTAGATCAGCATTACCGTCGTGAAACCAGACCCCATGTCGAGCAGACCTCCCGTTCAATGATGAACCTGCGTCCGAAGCAGGAGAGATGGTGTCCCGCACATATTTCTCCCCATCGTTCTGGGCCGTCTGGTAGTACCCGAAGGAGGAGCAGATCTCCCAATCCGGGACCAAGCAGTGGCTCCAGGCGCCGTGCTCTTCCTGAGACTATTTAAGGATCGAGCACATATCTTGATCTAAGATATACTGGATCTCGCTACGGTGAACAGATACAATCGAGTGGTGGCTATTCCGACCCATATAACGAATATCATGAAGAAAACAGAGATCAGCGACACCGGTCAAGAAGCCGTTACGCTTGATCGGCTTCCCCAATTCAATTCACATATTCTGTGCTTCGTGACTTGTTCTCAAAGTCTTTGACGGAGGTGCGTTAGCTAGTGCCGTGGCCGGTCAATGGAAGGTGGACCTGACTTGGTGTTGTGAGGTTTGTTTGCTTTTATTTTAGTAGAAACGCGGTTTTACAAGAGAGTATGCTTAATTAGGCAGTTATCAATATCATTCGTTTTGTTCCTTTGTACAACCGGGATTGTTTTGAATCGATTTTGTACTGCTACTACCAGATTTCATTCTTGTTCTTTTAGTGATTGAACTACCTTGTCCAACCTGGGGCAATTGAGACCTTTCGACCTTTCACTAGTCATATGAATGAAAAAGTGAAAATATAAATTAAAATTAAAATCGCCAACAAGTTGAATGATAGGAGCATTCATTGACTAAAGTAGGCAATTGGTCCTTTCATCTCCGTTCCCTAGATTTCCTCAGTGTGTTGCCTCGCGGGACGACGACGTGTCGGCATGTTTCTTAACCACAAAGCAGAGTGGTAGTCGACAAAAGCATGACAATCCAATACTTATAACATGACTCATAGCATTGATGGTAAATCCATCCTTTGATGGTAAATCCATCCTTTGATGGTAAATCCATCCTTTGATGGTAAATCCATCCTTACAATTGATAGTACTTTCTATCATAGATCTTATTTAAGGGAGGGGAGTGGATTTCCAGCGGTCTTTCACCTGTTCTTACCGACCATATGCAAACGGTAATGACAGAGACATTTGCCAATAACAGTCCATTGACGATTCAACAAAACCTGCGGCTGCCTAAAATTTCACCTTTCAGAGCCTTTCCCGCGCGCGAGCTGAAACAGTGGCATGAGGCGCTAGACGCCTTACAGGGGTTAAGTGGATCAAGTAGGCCGCATATTGGGCCACTCAAGACCTTAGATATCTTGGTTCAACACCAACAGTTTACTAGCTACTGAAAAATACTCTGTAGAGGACTCCCAGTGTCGTAATCGGGGATGCAGGAGCTCCGTCCCTGCTCTCCATAATCTATGATATGTCCAACTGTCTTTTCCATGACTGAACCTCTTCGAGCCGTTTATTTTATTCATTTCATAATAATTTATTTCGTCAAGTTTGTATACGCTATATTACGATTGTCTTACTATAATGTATCCATCATCATAGCTCCGAAAGAGACTCACCATGTCCCACCAACAGCGCTCTTCTCGGCCGGAGCCGCTTTCGATCACCATTATTAATGGAGATCGCAGCGCCAAAGCACTTTGGCCCAACTCCACCAAATACTCTCTAGTAAAAGAGTGTGTTGACATTGTCATTCGGGTGTTGGAGACTCCGCAGGGACAGAAAAGTCTAGTGGGAATCTCCAAGGAACTTCTTGGATTGTGGCCGGCATATTTCTCTTCCCTCCACGGCGTGTCCGTCTCTGAACTACCCCGAGTCGTGAATGAGCATCTCTGTCAACTCAAGAAGAGATTTCCCCATATATTCATTAGAACTATCCGGTGCGACATTATCACGGTTCAAGGACGCTCTTCCAAAGGTTCTGCCGGTTGTGATATGATCGACCCCGGGAGATTCTTCCTAAGCAAACGTCTTATTGATAAAATTGTATCTGCCAGCGAGCAGCAAATTGACGCAACGGGATTTTCCCTGGAGGTCCTAAAGTTCCGGTTCATTGTCGCCATCGGACGTGGGATGGTCCAAATCCTGATGGGTCGTTTTCTTGGAAATGAAGAGGTTATCACTCCCCCGAGTATAGTTCCACACATCTCTCCACCATCGATGGACTTGAGTGAAGTTGGTACACTATGGGAGAGTACTCTATTTGGAGGCCTCATAGAGTACTTTGGAGATAGATCAGATCTATATAAATCACGACGATCCGGTGTTCCATATTCAAGCGGCGGCGCATATCTCGATAAACCAACTCAAAGAATATGCCTTACTTACATAACCGAATTTGTTCACGGAGGCTAGTTCATTTCTAATGAATCATTTTTAAATCAGTTATACAAGTTTGGGCTAACGATTTAACAGATTTTGCCTTTCCAGCTCGTCTTGAATCCAGCACGGAGCGGTCCACAGGGAAAGCCCTGCCAAAATTGCCCGAAAAGCACTTACAACCAACACGCCAAGGCATCCCACATACTGAACCACTATCTATCCCTTATAGTCACACCTCAGAGGGTTCTGAAGAATCGAGCTGCACTACTGTCCAAAGCAAGAGTAGCGTAACGCCTTCAGAGCAAAGTACACCATGTGAGGCCGCTCATGCCGCCCCCAGCATGCCACACAAATCTGGTGTCTGTTTTACTACACGAAAAGCGGCAGCTCGTGCAAGCAGGAAAGCCCTCCAAAGCAAGCGGGATCCTAAAAATTCTAGTGTAGTAAGTAAAAGCAGAGGGACTGGCCACGAAAGTGAGAGAACATGGGCTTCTGGTCTATGTTCCCTCGCCAGTCAGTTATCTTGGAATTCGACTGTCCTTCCAGGAAGTAGCCTCTTTGCCTGGATTAGATCATGGTATATCATAATTAAGCGATTCGCTTCATCTTTTCGCGGCTTGATAGCCATAATATTGAGATGGTGGACAAGAGTGTACAGAAAATGTTGACTTGATATAAGAAATGGAATATATTATACTGCATATTTATAGATATCCATGATCTGGAGCATAATTTTACTTCTGAAATCGGACTACCTAGGTACTAGCCATACCGCACTTGGGCGCCATCCTCTCTAAACCAATCATCCCCAACCGCCTCCTCACTCGACGCATAATTGACAATAATGCTCTTCGTCGTCGTATACGCATGATACGCTTCCAGGCCATTCTCACTACCCACACCACTTGCATTCGACGCGCCACCCCACGGACTGCTTGGGTCATTTCTATGATGAGTATTCACCCACACAATACCAGAGTCGATCTGTTCTGAAATTCTAAACGCCTGGCTCAAGTCATCTGTCCACAGCGCAGCGCCCAGCCCAAATTCACTGTCGTTGGCCAGCTCAAGAGCTTCCTGTTCGGTCTCAAACCCAGCCAGCACAATCACAGGGCCGAAGGCTTCCTCGTGCCAGAGTTTAGTCTTGGTGATGTTGCATTTATCGCTCGAGGCAAGTATAGTCGGCGGGAAGAAGTAGCCCTCAGAGAATTTCGTGCCATCGAGCTCCGATTCGCCCGTCATTCGTTTTCCTCCACATATGACCCTCACTCCCTTATCCACCACCGCTTCATTGACAAGTCTCTCGACGTTTTGGAGCTGTCTTGCTGAAATAAGGGGTCCCATTGTTGATGCTCGGTTGGTCGGTGAGCCCATCCGCCGGGTTATAGACTCGGCCTTGCGTACCAACTTCTCCTCCACTGCCGAAAGAAGACTATTGTGGACAATGATCCGCGTGGCAGCCACACAGGTCTGCCCACTTGCAATGAACGACCCGAAAGCGATTCCATTGACAGCAAGACCCAAGTTGGCCTTCTCAAAAACCACTAACGGTGCTTTCCCCCCCAGCTCGGCTGTGTACCGCGTCAAGTTCCTGCCCACAATCGAGCCGATGGCCCGACCAGCAACAGTGCCTCCAGTGATGTCGACTTTTCGCACCAAAGGGTGACTCACTAGAGCTTTTCCTGTCGTGGCCCCCAGTCCCGGCAACACACTGAAAACCCCATCAGGCAGTCCAGCCTGCTTCAGTATAGGACCAAGCAGAAGACTTGTCAGTGGCGTCAGTTCGCTTGGCTTCAAGATTACACAGTTCCCTGCGGCCAAAGCAGGGGCAAGCTTCTTCACGGCAATGAGAAGAGGGTGATTAAATGGAGTGATCTGGACAACAACGCCGAGCGGTACTCTATCCAGCCAGTTATGTAGTTTTCCAGACGTAGGGAGGACGGGTCGCTCCTCCGTGCGAAGCACAGCAGCATAGTACTTGAACCAGCGGACAAGGGAGGGGACCTGAGCCTCCATCTCACGAATTGCACGGCCCGTCTGCTCGACTTCCAGCGGAATGAGCGTCGATAGATTGGCGGTAAGAAGATCAGCCGCCTTGTCTAGTATGTCTGCGCGAGTTTGACGAGGTGCCTTGGACCATACACCTGACTTGAAGACTCTTTGAGCAAGTTGGACGGCGGCGTCAACATCTTCATCCGACGCAGAATGGCACCTTTGGGCAAATGATTAAGATAGCGCCAACACGATGTTTAGATTTTTTGTTCTTCTTACTCAGCTATAAATTGCCCAGTCGCCGGATTTTCAACTTTTATACTAAAATGTTCATCTTAGTTACGATTCACCAAGTATCATTAAATTGCAAGAAAGGCACAGCCAAGCCTACAGATCACCACTCCCTGCCACCTCTTCTCCCCCAAGCCAAAGAAGACGTGATTCAGGCATTTTCATAAGCTCAATTTTCGGGGGGCTTTCAAATGCATACGTTGAAATTCCGACCTAACAACCGATTTGATCGAGTGTTTGGAAACATGTTGCTTCGGGGAGTTACGTGCGGGGGGGGAACGGCTGCGATATCATCACGTGCATATCGCATCCAGGTCATCAACGTCCGCTTTGTGAGGCAGCTATTAACGACAAAGGTTCGAAGATAAACGCATGATGATGTATAGCAGCATTTAGATGTATCAATATCTTTCGAGCCGGATTATTAGCCTCGGGAAAATAAGTTCACAGGAGAGACCTTGACTCGGAAGTCGGCTCTGCTATTGAATCATCTGATTCAGGGACAACAGATCCAAAGGGAGGCTGAGACTTGATCGGAAATTTTTTTGCATCATGGCGCATTGTCTATCGTGATTATTGAATCTTAATTACTGAATGATTTTTATTCATAGGATTGTATTTTTAACCATCCTAGGTGAAGCTCATTCCAATGCATCTCGCCCATTGTAAGATTGGATTCATATCGATCCAGCATGTTTGAGCGGTGCATGTAAATGGATTATCGCAGTATATGCTTACTAGTAGTTTATATATACAAATTCTTCGATACATCAGAGTGCCTCCTGCGCCAAATAGTAATGTTCCCCAAAGTTTCAACCATGATTACATCATCCTACTGCTATTATCGTCAATCGTCAAAACATGCTACGCTCCACTTCACATCGTCAGTTGAATGGCATTCTTGAACCAGAATTGGCATCTCTGCTTCAGGCCTGGGTCAACCGGAATCATCTCTGCCGTCCCTCCAGTCTCAAACGTCAAACGACCCTGCGCATTATCGGCCCACTTCTTCCACTCAGGATACTTGTCCTTGGACGCCTGCAGCCCGTTGGGATCGTAATGCTTGATAAAGTTAAGCCAACTTGCTGGTGGGCTGGGAAAGTAGTCGGCACCCCACAAAGCAGCCAGCTCGGTAGTGTGAGGAACACCAAGACCAGATGAGATTTGATCTGGGTCCTCAACATTCCATCGGTACACCCAGGCATTTTTGCCGTGTTTGGTCACTAAAGAGGTGACGTAGAGCCCCGGACACATGTAGCGAGCCTCTTGGTAGACATTGCTTGCGTGTCTCCAGTAGCAGCCAACGGCAGGGCAGCTCTTGTTGGGGTTCGGGTAGAGTTCGTTGATTTCTCCTAGCATCTCAAGGCTAAGGCCAGGGTACTGGTTGAGAATATAATTGTTGCTGTCCGCAAGCGACGAGGTATCCTTGGGGGCGAACTTTGTTCCGCCATTGGAATCGTCACCATAGATGGTAGGCACTTTAACGAATTTGCCCTGTTTGACCAATTTGTAGGTGAAGTCTGGCACAAAATCGTTGTCGAGCACCGGAAGCCACTGGTAGTTGGGAGGTTTGGAAGCACCCGGAAGAGGGATATTGAAGTTCTGTACTTGCATCTCCTTCACGGACTTCTTTCGTAAACATGCAAGACTGTGCTTACCGACACAACCCAAGCGAGTTGCAAACTGAACATATTGATACTGAGATTGCGCCACGTTGAGAGTCGTGGCAAAGGATGGCTCCTCAGCAATGGCTGCATGGAAGAGGTTATGGTTGGTGCCATTGTTGGCTGTCAAGTGAAAGGTAACACTCGCACCACCAGCACTGCTTCCACCAAGAGTTACGTGTTTCGGGTCGCCGCCAAAATTGGAGATGTGTTTCTGAACCCATTCCATCACTTTGCGCTGGTCGCGAAGACCATTGTTTGAGACTATTTTGTTGCCGTCGGTAAGAAAGCCGTAGGGCCCCACGCGGTAGTTGAGGCTGACAACGACGATGCCGTGGCCGCTGTTGATGATGAGGCCGGACGCGTTTATATTCGGATTTGAGTTAATGCTGAATCCACCGCCTTGGATATAGAGAAAGACGGGAAGTTTTGAATCCGTAGTAGCATTAGTCGGCGCCTGAACATCCAAGAAGAGACAATCTTCCGATGTTTCAGTGTCATTTGGGTTTCGAGCTGTTCCAAGGCAGTACTTTCCATGCTTGAGGGAACGTCAGTTGTGCATTCGTTAACTAAGCCGGAGAAATGCTCAGCAAAATACTAACCTTTGTCGCATCCTGGATGCCCGTGGTACGGTGAGGATCCTGTGGAGGCTCAAACCTCAAGTCACCCAGTGGCGGCGCTGCATATCGAATCCCTAGCCATTGGCTAACTCCATTGGAAAGCGCTTGTCCCTTATACTTGGAGTATTGGACATCAACCGTCTCTGATACAGCAGCTGCTACAGAGAGCAGAGCTGCGGGTGCGAGAAGTCTTTGGATGAACATCATGACTAGAAGATGCGTCACAGTTGAGCCTTGCTGTCCCAGCTATGGCGGAGCATGTCTTCAAAATTAGCCATGACAGATGAGATGGGCTCGTTATATATAAGGACGCGCAGAGGGTCGTATTGGGTGTGTGTTCCATTTAATGGTCTTACCATGGTTATGCTGCTACACAACGATCAGCTGTTCAGATCCCAAGCGATCCCTCCCTGCAGCTTCGTTCGGCAGCCCGTCCGAAGCCGAGTGTGAGTGTAAGTGTGGAGGAGCTAATGGAGGCCAGGAGCCAGCATCGCCTCTGCACAGAGAAAGGATCGTCTGCGGAGGAGGTCAGCTTGCTGGCGGTGCAATCTGGGCTTCAATGGGCGAGCAATGGCATCGACCAAGCGGGAGCCAAGAATCCAAAAGCCGTTGGGTTGGTTCCTCTCCAGACACACTTGTCCATGTATGTATGGTGTCGTCACAAATTGCCCGGTCCTGGTGGAGTTTGTCGCAGTGCGCGGCGCCGTTTGTTTTCTGGAGGAGGATCTGAACCCCATCGCCCACCACCAACCGCAGTGGGGAAGCGATTCAGCCTTCGAGAGTTGGCCGAGTTGGAGGTCTCAAAAGATCCCATGGGTAATTAGTGATTGGCCGGCCGAAGCCTTAATTAGTGTCTTGTTACGCAAGCTGCTTAGCCTCTCCCGCATTAGTCAATTCACCTTATTTAGGGTTCCGTCAAATTGCCGCCTTGATCGAAGCAAGATGGAGATGGTGTCTAGCAGATCGGGTCATAACCCGCCTAAGGTAGCCAACGCATAATTAGGTACCTACCTGTATGTACCCTCTCGCTACATAGACCTGCCCTCGTCAAACCTACGGGAAAACAAGCAATTGCAGCAAGACAATGTTGGATCAGATCGGGTAATTGAACTGAAACATACGCGGAGACGTAATGTCGCCAAGGCAAAGAAAAGATGCAAGAGGTCTAAAAGTCCCCCCTTACATACGTACACGTGCATCGCTGAGCTGTGATGACGGTGGCGTCAACCGCAGGAGTGGACAATCTGTCGATCGCGCAGCTCAAGTCCAGCCTCGCGCTCACCGCAAGCCAACACGCAAGAAACCAACGTGGTCTTTCGAGGCGAAAGAAAGGGAGAGCATCATAGATACATAAACGGGTGGGCAAATCCAAAAGTCACCTTGCTTACCCCACGCCAAGCCGCTGAGATCTTGCACTGAAGATCTCTCTCTACATCATTCATGTTGGCTGCTCTCCAATAGCAGAGAAGTAATATGTGCTGTTGGTTAGGTTACCCCAACTTCACGGATTGTTTCCGTGTACATATTACGATAAAAGATTACTCTAATACGAAGCAATGTCGGGAGTCAAGACGCAATACAACAGGCAGCTCACAGATGGTTCCTCAAAGGAGCCTGATTTCGTGCCTATGTTCTAGTAGGGACCAATGTTCTGGTCCTTTGTCGAGAAAAAGTCCCGCATTCCAAGCCTCGTCGAAACCCGACCCTCCACGTGAGATCCATGAGAGAATGTCGCAAAGAAAGGTTAACATAAGACCGCCCACATTCAGAAAGCCGCTTTACGACACTACTGGTGGGAAGAGAGAGTGGCAACATCACAGCCTTGGCATTAAGGGACGCGGGAAATAACGTGAGAAACAAACTCCCGAAACCCCAGCTGAGGTTAACTTTTTTTCTTCTTCTTCTAGATACTATAACGGTCTGTCTCGTGGTGTTCAGGCCGATAGATCAAGTAGTCAAACTTGGCCTTCCTCTCCGTCCCGTTCAAATCCGAACAAGCCAACCCAACAAACGAACCTGTGAAGCTGCCGTGAACGAGATGGCCTCCACACTCATCTGAGACAATGGAAGCGTCCAACACCGGCCCAATCTTTTGCAGTTCAGCCTGTTGTTGTTGCTCTTGTTGGCCACTTGCTGCCACTACGGCGTAATAGAACTGAAGTTGGCTGCCACCCCGGATCGACACTGCAAGTTTGACTTTCCCCTCTGCAGGAAGACTAACAAAGTGAGCGTCATCACCAACGTCTTCGAGGTTGCCGTCTGGATACGACGCCTCTGATCTCATGATCAGGAGCTCGCGTTGGCCGTCAGAGTGCGCCGTCACCGCCAGGTAGAAGAAATTATACCGGCAGTAGTACACTGTCAAGCCGGCAAATTGCCGTTCATCTTCGGGCGAGAACTCGACTATGGTTTCCGCGTCAAAGGAGAAATGCGTCTGTCTTCGCGCCACCAACGACTGTTCAAACCATGACCCGATTGATTCTCGACCGGTAAGTATGAGTTGGCCATTTTGAGTGGAGAAGATTCGCTCTGGCTCGGGGGTTCGCAGCCATTGGAAGTCTATGTGAAGCCCATCTTCAAATGTATACTTCTTCTCCTGCCAATACGCCTCCTCATTCCGCGTTCCCGGAACCTCAACATCTAAGGAAGGTACAGGGCCGTTTTTAAGATACAGCCAGTCATCCTCACCCCAATAAGCTTCCTGCAGGGCCGTTTCACGTCCCAGGACACATCTCCGTTTCTGTCCAACGGGTCGACCAGCCAGGTGGACCAGGTAGGTCTTCCCTTGCGGTGTCTCCACGATATCAGCATGTCCAGCCCTTTGAAGCGCCGCAAATGGGTGCTCCCTTGATGATACGATGTGCTTCTGCGGGTGAAGTTCGTAAGGTCCCCAGATGCTCCGCGACCGGGCAAGAGTGGCAGCGTGATCGTAGCCCGTACCACCTTCAGCAGTTAGGAGGTAGTACCATCCATTTCGTTTATATAAATGAGGGCCCTCTACAAGCGCCAGTTCTGTCCCGTAGAAGACTATTTTCCGAGACCCCACAAGCTGGCGTTTGATGGGATCCAACTCCTGAAGCACAATGCCAGAGAAGAAGTTTGGCCGCTCTCTATGGTCCCAGGTCATATTGACAAACCACTTACGACCATCATCATCGTGAAATAACGAGGGATCAAATCCAGATGAATTCGTATAGATGGGGTCTGACCACGGTCCTTCAATAGCAGGAGCATTCACAATATAGTTGTGAGTATCAAAAAATGAACCATCCTTCCGCTTGACGTCTGTGAAAACAAGCCAATACTTGTCGCCATCATACGTCAGACACGGTGCCCATACACCACAGCTGTCAGGTTCCCCACGCAAGTCTATCTGGCTCTTGCGTGTAAGAGGCCGGACTATGAGGTCCCAATTCGCAAGGTCTTTGGAGTGATGAATCTGAATTCCAGGGAACCACTCAAATGTCGATGTGGCGATGTAGTAGTCGTCGCCCACTCGAAGCACAGAAGGGTCGGCATTGAACCCTGGCAAGATGGGATTCCGAACCAATGGCATTTTGCATGCATAAATTGATAGAAGCTGCTGCTGCTGCTGCTACCACTACTGAATGCTACTCTACTCTTTTTTTTTCAGCCCCGGATATGGAGCATTTCTATGTTAATTCTTTGGAATGCGGAGAAGCTAACCTTGGTGAGGAGAGGCTCAACTTAGCCGCCAGATGTGTGGAGCAGGTCGACCTCAGCCTAATATAGACCTCCGCAATACTGTGGATGAAGTCATCGGTAGATTCCTTGCTAAAACGGTATTTCTCCATTTGGATATAGCGGAGTTGTTATTCTAAACTGTCAGTTAAGGTTGCATGAAAACCGGGTAATTACCAGGATGCAGTTATGTACATACGCATGTGGTGAGGACGCTGAACCTGACCCAGGGCCGTCGCATCAGATATTCCGATGTTTAAATTCATTCGCCACGGTCCGGCTTGTGGGATTACGAGAATCATGCCCAACAGTTCTCGAATCAAGGGTTGAATAATTGTGGGCTTTTGAGGCGTGGAGGGATACGATTTGACTTTGCTTCACAAAGCCGGCTGAACAAAACCTTACATGAAGCTGAAATGCCTTAGCCTTAGTCTATAGATCGAGCCTCAGACAGAGTTGTGGAGACGCTCTTACTCAATTGTGTCTATGAAAGAGTTGTCGGCTGTCAAGCAGCCATCAGTCTCGGCTGAATACCTAGGTAGGTCCATCCTCCTCCATTTGATTGGGGTCTCCCGTATCGGATGGATAAGTACATCGGGAAACGGTATCTCGTTTAGAAGATATATACACACATTTAAGAAGAGGGCGGTGTGTACCACTGGTCTTTAACATGTCATTACTCAATAATGACACCAATAAGCTATAAACGGAAGATAATTACATAGTAGGCTCGATACTGGAAACCAAGAAACTTCGGCTCTCGCGATAGATAACATGGATTACTCAATCACAGATTATCATGACCAACGTCATGCATGAAATAATACATACTCATAGGTCCCTACGTGAATATAGTAGAAAACGAAACTACAATAGCATATTATAACACCTTCGATGGGGAAAGCTTCGAGCATAGTGTCACCGTCATATTTAATGAAGGAGTTTCCAACATTGAACACCGAACTGAAAAGGCATCAATTCATAGTTGCACCACAGAATGTAATCGCTAGCTACTAATACAAGTTTGGAGAATTCATCAATCGTAAAACTGTCATTTATATCCACCCATTTACTCCAGCCGAGTCGCCTATTTCAATCCAAAGGCAGCCTTGGCCCTGGTGAAGTAAGCCAACCTTGCATCAGTGACAGACGTGCCCACGCATTCCATGTACTTCTGGAATCCTGTGTCAGGGTCTGCTTGTAGAGCATCGCGCACAGACTGGGGGCACTGGGTCGCCAGGAACCATGGCCCACTACCAAAGTTATGCTCGTCGGGGGTCACAAGAGAGAGGATGTGGTTGAGCTGATCTGGGCTTAGGCCATCGGTTGAGTTGATGTCGGCCACCTGGTCCTTGACGCCGGGGAGGCTCTTGGCATACATCAAATTGAAGTTGGCCATTTGCATGTTGGCGGTGCCTTGGCCAGGGCGGCCAGGGGAGACGTTGTGCTTGAATTTGAAATCGACAGATTCAAAGGCCATAAGTGAAATGACGGCAGCCATCTCAGCAGTGCCGTAGATCTTGTTGTCATACATGGCCTTAGCGATGAAGGGTGCAGCCTGCTCAGCAGTTCGGCACTCAGTAGTATCTGCGCAGTTTTCGGCATTGGGGGCAATCTGTTTGACGATAGGCGCAGCAGAGAGTTGTGCCGCGGCGAGGGAGGCAAGGCCCAGGACAATCGAGGTGGAAGTTGTGAAGTGCATTTTGGTCGATTTATTCGTTTTCTTTTTCAACGGGAAAAAAGTGCAGTGCGATCTTGGGGTATCTTTTTAGACTTGGATGAAGCAGTTCTTGCAACGAAATAATGAACAGCAGTTAAGACACCGGGTCTTTTTTTTTTCTTTGTTCAAGGACAAACAATAAAGGAGTGAATGAGAGTGCACAAAGCGATGCAAGATCAATGAACGCTTGGCGTGCAGATGCAGTTCCAGCTGGTAAGAAGAGAAATGAATGTAAGCAGAACGAGCCGTGGCCTCAAGAACAAGATGTCTTGGCAAGTAGATGACGAGATGGAGCGCTTTTGTACATACACACTTGCATCAGCGTCAGCATCAGCATGCCGTGAGCAACTGGAAACCACTCGTCCAGGGGCTTCCTATTCCAGCCACGCTTGCATGGGCACAGACAAAGATCCGACCATTCCACTCTTTCCTCTATCCAACCTTGAATAGCCATTATTGATTGGGCTGAGCTGACGGTCTGCAAGTCAAGTATTGCTCGAGCGACAGCGGGTGCGCATGGGCGACGCTTAGGATCAGCGTCAAACATGGTCATTCGGCGCTGTGGTTCGTCGACCGGCTTGCGGGAGCGACGAAACTGGAGGTCGTGTTTCTTTCTGGCGACGCCACACAACAGGGGAGAAAAAGGAGAGCCCGCCCTAGACTTCTAGGGCTATCCAATCGCAGTGTCGACTAGGCCAAACATCCAGGGCGCGATGTTTCATGAAACAGACTGGATTGGGCCGTGAAACGCTTAGGAGGCGGCGCTAAAGGAGGGGAGAGGCGGGTTGCCCGCAAACCAAACATGCCAGGCGGTGGTGGTGCCTTCGCATGTCAAACTGCGCACCCAGCCTCATTCGTTCAGTCGCTTCTTGCTGGGAGGAAGTGTAAAGCCACAGGTTGGAATGTATCAAATAGAGAAGAATTCTCCTGTGAAGAGTGAAGTCAACGTTACACGAGGGAGGAGAAAGGCAGAAACAATTTTTACACCTGAGGCAGTGTGACCGCCTAAATCAGGTGACAGCAGGCTCCCACTTCCTTCCACCTAATATACTCATGCGCCAAATTGAGGCAGCCTGATATTCAATGTGACGCTCTGGGGCTCTTCTCTTCTCCTCACACCAACCTAATCAAGCATGAACCGACTTGAGGCCTTTTTTACTGAACCATGGAATGAATGCATGGGACCAAGTTTAGAATCGCATTTTCTATCGTGGCTTCTCCATCTCAAGCTGTTTTCGCTGCCATTCACTGGAACGACCGTTATCCCCTGGTACCCCCACATGCTTCACAACAAGTAACATCCACTCATGACATCCTTTACGAATCCATTTCACGAGGCTTGACTCGAGCTGCTTAGGCCTCAAACAAATGGTCCATATTTCAATTGTTTAACTCTTCAATCTACAAGAAGTGGCGTATCCACCACTAGATTCTATGCTACACACCCCTTTGCCAAATAGACCCATTTCTTAACACTTGGCAGGAAGCGCCGGGACACTCGTTGGTGTATCAAATAGCTGCACCTCGGCCTTGCGTCGTCTCGTCAGACCAGGAAGCGTTTTTCCACCACCCTTATTCCACTGGGGCAGCTCAGACTCGGCTACAGCCTTGGGGTTCTGGCCGGCGTTGAGGCGCTTGATCAGTGTCGAGGTCCTGGCGGCGCCGCAGCCGACGTTGAAAGCCCAGCTGACCAGCGCGCCGTACTCGTTGGCGTTCAGCCTCACTGCATCAGTCGTGTGCGTGGTGATGCAGTTTTGGGCAACCTTAAATGACAGGTTAATGCTCGTTGCTCATCAACGGAAAATATAAAGAAGAAAAGAGCTTCATACGGCCAGGTCCTGTGAAAGCAGCTTTTTGCCATTGGCCTCTGACAGAGGGATGGGGTACTTGACATCTGTGCACCTTGAAGACGCGCACAAGTGGCCATATCCAACAGTCGGATGGCCCGTGGCATCGGTATCTGGTGCAAGCTATTAGTTTTATCTCCATTCTAGGGATTGCATGTCTTGGTGGTCCCAAGCAGGCTAGCAAAATCAACGTACAGATGGTAGGCACAAACTTTTCAAAGCCAGCAACAAGGTTGACAGTGGCTGCATTTGCGACTGGGCCGATGCAAGCGTTCGCACCAAGTGCAGCTCCAAGGAGCAGGAAACAAGCCTTGTGAACCATTTTGAAAAAGTTGAAGACAAAGCCGTTATCTCTTGCTAGGACAACTTAAACAATTAATGGTAAGCTGGACGCAATTCTTTTCAACTTCATTGTTGAAGACCTAGTCCTACTTATACCCCATCCACCGACAACCCGAATTACATTTCTGCACTATAAGCAAGACATCATAGAGGCTAGTGAAAGCAGCTGAGCTCAAAATAAAGCTCCCTTTGTCCCACAAAGTTGGGATCACCCTAAGTGTACCGTCATATTATCTCTCTACAACATATTTACTCTGAAATAGTGCCTCGAAGGAGTTGATAGGCCGATCGCGTTCAGCTTGAATGCTGATCGTCCCTGCATTAGCCAAATGATGGATGTCCAAAATAGCAAAAACCACAAACCAGCTAGTCCCGATCTTGAGAACGTAGGGAAAATAACTTACTCAGAGTGTAGCAACCTGCGAGTGGACATCGGGTGAATTATCCACCGCTGAGAGACAATCTTACACAGCACTATCATGGTACTCCATCCACAAGCCCAACGAAAATGGGCCATGCGTCAGAGGTTTCAAAAATAAAATTTCTAGAGTTGCAACAAGTGCGATATTCAACCTCCTGTGTTAAAGAATGAAGGAATCTGGAGCTCGCTTTCGTAGACACATACCGAAGGGCGGGAAGATCTAGTAGAAGGGAGTATACTTCCCGAGATTGCAATGATCATTCAGCTTGTTACAGATCATGCACTGGTTGCGCTCTAATTCTTTCCTGGAGGGAAGCCATAGAAGTTAGCTTTACGGACGTGGATACTCCTTCTTCGACTGCCTTCTTTGATTAATTGCGCTTGGAGAGTTGCAATGTGATTTGCCATGTATATGTTCGCTTATACAGACCTCGAGGCTGCGATACCGCATCTAGCCAATGTCAATCAATTATTAGTGGAAATAGAAGATTTATGTATTCAGCAACAAACATAAAGGGTCTAAATAAATCGCATGATCATTTTACCACCGTTTTGTCGAAAATTAATTCAAGGCCGAACTTTTAGTGCAGAGGTGACCCGTTAGGGATGCTGGCGCAGTTGAAAGTCACTAGGCTAATATGGTGTTGAATGGCTCGATTCTTACGGCTCCCATAACCAGGTGGTTGCCAATTCTTAAACAGCCGTTTTAAACCTGCCTAAAAATTCCCCTGCAATCAATTCCAGACGTGATCAACAGGCTATGTGGTACAAACAAGTAGTCGTCTCCCAGGAGGTGTTGCTTAATTTCAGCGTGCTAGTCTATATAACTTTGATTTTGGACCCAATCTGCAAGCACTGAAGACGCTGTGGCGGAGCGGTCTAACGCGTTAGACTCGAAATCTAATCCTTTCGGGGGCATCGGTTCGAATCCGATCGGCGTCGGTTCTTTTTTTCCTCTTCTTTTCTTTACATATCTCTTCCCTTTGCTAAATCAGAGGGCAAGTACACATTAGGCCTTTTCTTTTTTTAGTTGACTGTTTGTGTATTCTACCTCTTGGTGTATGATGGAAGGCTTCACTGATGTACCTGAATTACTGAAGATACTCCACAGTTCAAGAACCTTGAAATTGCTGTTGTTCCTATAGATAAAAGTTACATCCTTCATGAGCCATGCCACCTTTGCTAAATGATAAGGTTTTGGTGCCGACGTTGCTAACTATTATATTTCAATTTGCAGCAATAGACCTGCCATGCAACCATGAGGCGCTGTGGCGGAGCGGTCTAACGCGTCAGACTGTGAGTATCTCAAAGTCATTCTTTCCTCGTCCCAATAATTAACGAATTACCTTCTAGCGAAATCTGATCCCTTCGGGGGCATCGGTTCGAATCCGATCGGCGTCGGTCTCTTTTTTCTCTCTCTTCTTTTTTGTAAGTATCCCCCTCTTTGTACGGGTGGGCAAACGTCAATGTCGTCATTGCTCCAGCGCCAGCTTGGTCAGTTGTTCCAACTGTGCTCGAGGTATTCGCGGCTCTCCACTCTGGTGTATCAAGAGAATAGTAAATTACTGGCCGGCCAACTCTGGACTCGTTATCAATTCCCCATTGATTTTCCCATGCCCTTGATGGGAGTAAGTATCCAAAGTATTCTCTTAAGGCCAGGTGAGGAGCACCTCGACGAGCACGTCGAAGCAGTAGGCTCTGTCAGTTAATTGCCGTGATATCACATGTAGAAGAGCTTAGACTCCGATATTCGAGGGTTGGTATCTATACGCGAGAGCCTTAATTTACGTTGATGGTTCCTTCCGAGGATCATATCATCTCTGGTTATTGCACAATCTTCCTTGATCACCAAGTATCGAGCTGTTAGTTGTCGATGAATATATTAGAAGTTACATTTATCGAGGTCTATTGTCATAAGTATAAGCATAAAGAGATTACCAAATCTCTTAGAAGGAGACCGTTAGGAAAAGGTATATAAGAGTTATATGTGAGTTGCAAATTTGATGGTTATGAGCTCACGTAAGTAGAATATCTCGGCTTTGCTCATGCTTCTGTTGTAATATTATAGAGCGTATTGCATAGCTGATTCAAACAACCCAGATACTAAAGCAGCGAAAGCCATGCCAGCCAACGGGATGCTATAGGTCTTAGTCCATCTCTTTGAGAACGGCGTACATCCAACAGTGCCGCAGCCATATGCCAAAGTACCAAGCCCAGACATCCTGAAATCCATTAGGCTGGATATTCAATATATATTTTGTGGTAATCACCGATAGAGCTAATGTTATATATTTGAAAGAGCAGAGTTAAAGCCCACTGGACAGTCCTATGATGCTGTCTAAATGCGCGGTCATTATCATGATCATGCAACATAATATACAAAGTTGGAGTCTATGTAGAATACACGAGGCTTGCCTACCCATCAAACGCGCCCCCCCCAGCATGGCCTCCTTTTTCGTTCATCCACGACCAAAGTCTAGCGTTCCACCTGCCGTACAAAGTACAAACACAACATCTAGGTCCCCTTCTTTCTATCCAGCAAATCTTGGATATCCCCTCTTCCCTTCCCGCCCTTCTCCCCAGCTCCTCCCTCCGGCGCAAAACTCGTTGAAACCTCCATCTCCATTGCGCCTTGCTTGCGCAGCTCCTCGAGCCTCTTTCGCTTCTGAATATCCGCTACCCGCCACTGCTTAAAGTACTTGACCCATGCGGCCGCGCAGTCGCGCTCAAAGTCCGCTGATGGTTGGGGACATGCCTTTGCTGCGGCTGAAGCGTCCTTATTGGCGTCGATGATGTTATTAGCATCGAGGCAGGCGAAGTAGGCATCGCGCGCGGCCCAGCAGATCTTGCGCTCTTCGCGGGTAGGGATGGCAGTGCCAGTGCGGATGGCGTCGGCGCGAGTATTCTCGGAAAAGGGCCACCAGCCCATATTGACAGGGTTTCTCTTTGATAGAGATGGGGTTTTTTTTTGGAGTGCGGAGCAGAACTCGTCTGGAGTCTCGGCCGTGTAACTTGGATCTTGGTTGCTGTGATGCTTTGAGTCGAGGTGGGGGCAATGAAATTCGATCTTGAGCCGCCTGTAGGGACTACCAGTCCAAGCCGACCACTGCACGATGAGATATACAATTGATTGAATTGGTCGTCGATCTTTTCAGAAATCTTAGTGTTAGATTTTGGCGTTGGAAGCTGTCAGTAGTGAATAATTACCGACCAACTAACTGTATGACGATGAGAATGTGGCAGAATGCAGCGGGCGGTGAGCCCTACTGGCCCTGTCTAAGGCTAGTGCCACAAGCTTGCATGAACCGACGACCAAGACAAGCTGTCAACGTCCCGAATCCCCTAGCCCGGGGTCACCTGCTACTTGAACCATCACAATCTACCCATTGAATGTCCCATACTGGTCTTGCGCCGACATCGTGACCAGCGCCTCCATCATTTAGAGCCAACGGCTACTTTTTTGTTTCCTGCTCTCTGATTATCGAGACAGTCCGGCCACGTACCCTGTTTTCTAATGATCATGACTTAAAGCGACGAGGCTCGGCCCGCTGTAGCTGATACACCATAACATCACCAACGCTCTCAACTACGACAATTATTCGACGCATCCTTGACCAGAAGCCAAGAACACCAACTCTTTCTCTAGAAGATCGTCGAGAAATAAGAACAAAAGCAGCACCATGCCTCGCAGACGCAGACCCCCGCGCGCCGGCGCGCTCACAGAACTACCTCCTCTCAAAATCGCCGCCCAGATCGGCACACTCCAAGCGCTCTACTACTTCGCCGCGCTCGTTCTCATGCTCTTCACCACCCTCGTCGCTGGCATTCCCTTCACGTTGGACTTGATTCTCGGGTGGGATCGCGTCCGTGGCGACACGACCCAGGGCTGGCTCATGGCCTTTGTGTGGGTTCTTGATGGAGGATTCTGCATGTACGCTTTTCTCTTTTTTCATTCTCTCTGCACCCCTTTCTTCCACAAACTCATCTTTTACACGGCTTGAAATACTGTTGTTCAAAAGCTAATAAATTGTTTTACAGGGCCGTCGCCATGGTCGTCTTCATCGCGCGCAGCAAACTCGTTCCCGACTTCGCACTCACTGTCCACTTCCTCCACCTCCTACTCACATGCCTCTACACGCGCTCTCTCCCCCGCAACTCCATGTGGTGGATCACCATGCTTGGCTCCGCTGCCACGGCCGTCGGCCTCGGCGTCTGGGGCTGTCGATATCGCGAGCTCCAGCCTGTTTTCTTCCTCGGCGGCAGGATTCTCGGCTCCGGCTCGTCTGGCCCTTCCAATAGGACCACCACCGCTGCGGAGGACGGGGATATAGAGGGAGGCGCTGGCGCATTTGAAATGGGTCGGGTCAAATCCGCGGCGTAGGTCAGCCCGTGGGTTGGAAACGGTCAATTTCAATATTGAGGATCTTGGAATAGCGTGCATTGCTCGGCGTTTATTGTGATGACGGAGAAAATAGACTACTGCTGCTCTATGATGAAGGAATAGAGTTCCCTTTCAATCAGACAACATAGAACCAGCGCCTTTTGTTGGATAATCTCTCACATTTACAAGCATAGAATTATAATACGCTTCTCACTTTGATCAGAAGACGTTGAAAGCAGTGGCTGTGGACAAGAGCAATCTCTCTGTCCCTAAATACTATTATGCATCTCGTGCATGTCCTTTAGGTCTTTATACGACCAGGATATCTGTACACTTTGCGCCTCCTAAAAATTCCATCTAAGGATGATAATAATGTATATAACACAAGATTGGTAACAGTATGCCAAAAGCAGATAACCACTTCATTTCCTTCTTCGCCATCGAAGGCGTTCTATGCTCCCGCCACAACTGCTAGATTATCGTATATCGCCCTCTTCACTTCATACAACGTGCTCCTCCTTCCACCGAGCGGTAGTCCCACGCTCTCCACATCGATACGTCCCTCAGCCGTCTTGCGGACCGCCACTGAGCCGTCCACGACAAGCGTACCTTCACCACGGAACTCAGCCGAGTGGCCAGCGCCTTGCATTGCGCGACGCAAGTCCGCTAATCGTAAGTCGCCCACGTGGAGAGACTGTGCAGCCGAGCGAGCTGCAGAGATGAGGCTCGCTGGTAGGACATCGAGCGTAGGCATAGCAGCGGTGTTTTCCGCATTGGTGAGAGCGACAGCCAAGGACGTTGATGGCTCCGTCTTTTGGCGCTTATTCGCAGCGTCTTCATCCTCCTGTTTCTCTGCGGCTTGGGATAGAGCCGAGGCAAGAAGCTGCCCCGTGATGGTAACAATGCCGAGACCTCGGACGTTCTGCCATTTGATCTTCTTGACCAGAGGGTCGGCCAGCTTGACAACCCAGGCGTTCGTATCCATGCTGGCGTCGACCCACTTGCCCACCTCAGGGGTGAAAACGTCCACTGCACGATCGCCCTCTGTGCCCAAAATTGCGCGACAATCTGCTGCCAGTGCCATTGTCTCCTCCTGTGTACCCCCAACAAGGATTAACTTCCGCGGTTGGATGAGTGGAATAAGCATGTTCAAGCTTCGTTTGTCATGTAATCCGCTAAAGTCGACCACAGCGATCCGGAGGTTAGTCGTCACAGTCTCATTGCTATACACCAGCTTGCATGGCCCGGCCGGCTCTTCAGGCTCGGTATCCTCAACCGTGTCCAATTCATCAAGGGCAGCCCCGTCAGACGGGTCCATCCCATCCCCATCATCGGCTGGGAATGCCCTATTCACGTTTGGTCGTTTATTCGAGGCAGACACTTGCTTGGCAACATCGTCCCATTTGCGTTTCTTGCCCAGCTTGTCGTCTTCTGTCGCCATGTTGTGGCCATCGATGGTGTCTTCCTCCTTTTCTTCAGCTCTTAGATAGTCTTCCGGTCGAATCAATTCTCCGAAATCATCGGTCCGCTTCCTTCTTATGGCCATGGGGAACGACCGTTCTCTGCCTTTTTTACCTCGTGAGTCGAAATCGTACACTCCCTTCTTCTTGATTAAAATGTTAATTCCCAGGTCCTCATCCTTGAGAACGACGTTTTTCCGACCTGCTTGGCCCATTGTAGCAGACACGTTCAGCGCCTTGCCCTGTTGTTCGCCGTCTTCATCTTCGGAGTCAGATGATGATTCGGATGATGCATCATCGACCACATCTGCAGTAGCCTCCAAAGCGCCTGCTCCACCCGCTTGCTGAGTTGCCTGAAGTTGTCTCTGCGTTGCCAGCCATTGCTGATAAATAGCCAACTCATCACCCTCTAGCAGTTCTCGGCGAGCCTCGCGAATCTCCAACTCACGACCACCACCGTAAACCGTCTCTAGATTGTCTCCTATACTGGTCTGCTCCACCGAGATCCCATCTCTCCGCTCCCTCCACCACTCCCATAGAGTCCTTGAAATAGAAGGCTGGCTTTCGTTTGCCAGGGCCGGACGATCAGTCAAAATGACAAGATTTCTAGAGTCCTTAGCCAAACCCTTGACCAAATCCTTTGAAAACCCCCAATCCATGCTAACATCGCTGGCGAGAATAACCCGACCACGTGTTTCGCCGTTTTCAATATTTTGGCTTAATAACTTCGTAATCTGAGCCTTTCGCTCCAACAGCCGGAGGTACTTGAAGTCGAACGGTCCACCGTCTTTTCTTTCGCTGGCGCCGTTGACTTTGCGCTGGCCCTCTGCAAAGGCTTCAAACTCTTGAACAATGTTGTTATCCATCCACTCCAACATACTGCGTGCGTATCGCATGGTGCTGGATACGTTTCGACCTGCCAGGTATAGCTTTGTGGACTTCAAGGTTCCGGCTTTATCGGCTGCGTCGGTTCTCCAGGCATGCTCCAAAAGGTAGGACATCTCCAAAACTCTGGCACTTGAATCTATCGGAATAAGCACCGTACCTCCCCGGGCCACGCACGTTTTTATCATTTCAATCAACTGTTCGTCTCGCTTCGCACGGCCGCCAATCTGAGCATTCTTATCGCCCCCGCGAGAGCTACAGATTAGGGCGGTAGGTTTACGCAGCTGCTCAATGACCTCGGCGCCGCCGCCACCTGCACCTCCAAGCCATGCTGCTCCAGCAAAGACATTCTCACGGGCCTGATTCCAATCCACGGCATAAACAATTGACTCTAAACCATGTTGTATATGCCATATTGTCCCACCAAGCGTGTGTCCAGAGTTATAGGCCGTGATGGTAAGACCGTTCAGAGGAGGAGAGAAGGGCGAAGAGAGTGGTTGATGTGGTTGGGAATATTTCAGCGGTTGGATAAGAGAAAAGTACCGCGCAATCTCATCGGGTGTGGGTGATTGTAGAAGGAGATTCTGCGCGGTCGTAACAGTTTGTGAATAAGCATACGCCGTCTCGGAAAGCGAGCTTTGGCGAATGGTCGTAGCTGCTACAGGCGTTGAAGAGTAGAGATCTTGCGTAAGGGTCCGGCCGAGATCAATCACCGGTCGAGTCGCATAGACGGGAATGCGAGTGAAAAGAGCAATGTTTTTGCAGCAGTGGGCATACGCGGCAACATGTGATACAGTCGCATGTGTGAGCAGAATCAACGAAAGCGTAGGAACTTGTCTGCGAAAATGATTCGTTAGCTCTTACCACCTTCCCAGCTTCAATTCCTTGGAACAAACTGACTTCTCGAGCTCCTCGAGCTTCACGCTATCAAAAGACTCATCCCATCCCAGGTCAACAAGCACCTTTACCCCTCCATCAAGTTCCAGGAGGGATTGCGATGCGAACGACTCTGAGACGGCGCCCTGAAGCGGGCAAAATGTGAACATGATGACTCTCCCACTGGCAGTCACAATATCTTAGTCTTTCTCCTTGAGCATGTTTCCGTGACTTATGCAATGATGTTGGGGTTGCTGTTTGGGCGATTCACCAGCCCAGCGCCGCCAATACGATGTCATATGCAGCCAGGAAGGCCAGAGACGCGATCCAGCTCCCGAGCGTTTCTCTTTGACGTGAATTGCGACAGGGGTTAGCCTAGTGCTACGGTTCGGGCAATCTTTGATCCTCATCTTTCCTACAGGAATGCAGCTATTGCCCGTTTAGACAAGCCCACTCGACTATCCACCAATAGTAGCACTGCGATTCCGGGTGAGTTAGTCAGCCGCGCCGCGCTTGCTACCTCGCTCGCAGATTGGACACGTCAAATTGAAGAGCAATAAAATACCAAGATTTTAAGAGGACCCAAATGAATAAATCTACTGGCAGTGTATCAAGGCCCCCAAGCCTCACGCCGGAAGGCTCTTCTAACTGAGTTGATACGGATATGCGAACTGTCGCGTCAAGAACCTTACCACAGAGCTAGTCCATTTGATGGTAGGCTACGACTTGAATAATTCCATTCATATTCTCCTCGTGGAAATGTAATGCAGAAGAAAACTAAAACTCTCCAGCCACAAATTATTCCTGCCCGTTCAAATCACATTTCATTTCCCCTAACCATAGAGGGAGGGGCTGTTTGCGACTAGACGTTAAGTGTAAAAATATGTTGATTTGCTTGAACAGCTTATTTGGGGCTCACCAGAACTCCTGAGAGTGATCGCTTAAGTAATATCTTGACAACGCGAAGGTGACTTGCAGGTCGAACGTCTAGTCTAAAACATACCTATATGCAGGCCGTAGCTTGCCTCTTCTTCCACACAACCCAGAGCTGAACTAAAGAGTTAAGGATCCGCAACATCCGATTGCAACCTGTCATGACCACAGTGCTACCCAAGAAAGCCAGTTATGTGATACACGCTTCGACCGCCTCGGGAAAAGGCAGTTAAGTAGTGTTCTAAACCTTGTACAGGCTATCATGCGATTAGTCACACTCATCACCATCTACGGCAGCGCCACCAACACGCATAAAAGTTGGCTATAGTCGTGCTTTTATGACTCTTCGGCCGCGTGACATATTCTACGTACTGGGCAGATGTAAAAGCCTTGTATTCTTCTTTTCGTTTCTCCCAGGACTTACACCAGGTTAGTCTCAGCAGCAGAAACTTTACCCAATCGCGAGAGTCAAGACTTTCACCACCCAACATCATGAAGGACCCTTTTCCTGCTCGGGAGGGAGATGAAATGCATAAACCAATTCCTCTCTCAGAGGAAGAGCGCAATCTATTGGATGGTATGTACAAGGCGATGGGCAGTAAGAGTAGAGATCCAAATGGCATCGGTTATCAAGACGACAAGGGTGTTGAGCATGTCAAATATCTGCCACCAGGAACATTTGAAGCCGCCTGCGAACATTTGGAGGCTGAGCGATGGGATGAACTCGCCAAGTTTGAACCCTTCAGTTAGTGAGCGTCATTTTAGCGTCTGAGTGCTTTTCACAGCCCACATATAACCTATGTCTAACAGCTGCTTCTCTAGATGATAAGTATTGTACTGATTCCCAGATGCCGGAGGAAAACAGCGTCCAGGGCGAAGGCAGCCAAGCTAGAGAGAAAACTGAGCAAGAGGCTGCAGAGAAAAAGTAGTCAGGCTGATGCTAGGCATTGCATTGCCACGTGCTCTACTACTAGGCAGATTATACCATTAGATATCTACATGTAGGTAGCGGCCTCTATAACAAATCACCATAGCATTAGATTTGTGGAATGCGAATCAGTTGATATGTTGGTCACGCCAGTAGCACTTAATAACAGCAGATAATTCGTTTCAATAAATATCCTATGGTAGACTATTTTAATCACTATAGCTAACTACAACAGTAACGCTCAAGAACTTCCAACCACCATGAGCGTCTGCTGGACGACACACATGAGCCATCATTGGAATACCAAGTTTGTGGCATGAGTAGCTTCATTGCAAGCCTGACTCGGGAAATTTAGCTGGGCCTAGGCTTCGGTGAGCCCATTTTTTTGCAAATGCCTGGTCGTCATCCAGGTACATCAGATCAACTAGAATAACCTCCTGATCTGGCCCGGGATGTCATATTCCAATTCGCCAACACCGACCATATTGGGCAGAACCGTTCGCTTGCATTCGTTAACTGCTACCACCGCAGGCAGCAATTCAGCTGGGTGCTCCTCCAAAGCCCCAGGCTGGCACTGCGAAACCGATGCGACAAGCATTGGATGAAAGTTGTCATTCCAGTAGCATGTGTTGAGAGCACTCTGGCCTTTACAACCAGCGTCTGACCAGTGTATCATTATGAATGGGCCAGCCGCCGTGAGCTGCGCAAAAAGGGCCACGAAGGAAAAGCAAAGGCTGAATCTCATGTTGAGACGGAGGAGTAATGTTTTGTGCAAGAATAGAGTGAAGAAGGTGTAGTTCGGGTACAGAAGATGAATCTTTCCACTAACATGTATCTGTAAAATTCCAATAGAAAGCGATAATCTTTTTCATTTAAACCCGAGCTTCAGTCCCTTTCTTATGGAAAAGCTGGATGAAGGGACGCGATACAACAGCGGCATAACGGTGAGTAAACTATTGCAAGACGGGGCCAGAGACATCGCTATGTCTCCGCCTTTTCCACAGAGTCAAGTCATATCGAAAGGTGCCATCGTCCCTCATGAGGATGACAATTGATTACGCAAGATCAGATTGGATTCATTTGCTGTTGGTCGGTATCTGTCACGTGCCAGTTCTAAAACTTGTCGGCGCTAGGGTTTTTCCAGCGCCGAGAATAAAGGAGGTTTAAAAACCGTAGTATCAAATTAATTAAAAAAAAGTAAAAATTAAAACTATTAATATCTAAAACCTAGTTATAAGTTAATAATAAAATAATAAGACTTATATACTTATTTACTCTTTTATAATATTTCTATTTTAATAAATTAATTTTTTTACTTACTATTAAAATAAGAATTATTTAAGATATAATAAATAATAAAAAAACTCGCTACCTAGTAAATATATTAATTAATTATAAAAATATTAATAAAAAATAATCTTTATTTAGCCAGCTCTTGGATTTTTTAATATAAGTAAATAATATAAATTAAATTTTAATATATAAAAACTTAAAAATATTTTCTCTTATT
>CAKNET010000149.1:0-31630 GCA_930272545.1 Sphaerostilbella broomeana | reverse complement strand
TACAGTCACTGATCAAGTGACTTACTGGACCCCTTATAGAGTGCTTTCCCTTACCAAAAACTGGCCTCCCGCGCGTACGGAATTAAGTCTCATATTCAATACCTTTTTTCAACGCATCTTCTCCCACAAACCCCATTAGCGAGTAAAACCAAGGCAAACCTTCTTCCACCCTCTCTCTTAGGCCCGCAATCGGCCAACTGCATTTCATATACGACCAACCGCCACCAAGAGTCTGCGACATTTTCGTGTACGTAGGACCCCATAGAAGAGAAAACAGAGAGTGATCTTGGAAAATGCGGTGTGCCGTTGTATCAATAATCCAACAAACATGTATCTCGTGGCTTGTAAAACCAAGATCTGGCTTTCATCCTCTCGCTGGTGTTGGTGGAGTCGTAGGGCTCACCAACAGGCAAAAAATGTAACACGACTGGCTAGCATATTTGGCATTTACTATAATACGATCTGGTGTAAGCAGAAGATGATGTCAGACCGCAAAAGTACGCCAATTGAGACAAAATTCTTCATGTGCTAAACGGTATATGCACTTCCCGTGGAGATGTTTTGTCGAACCCTCATCGTCAACTGACTGCAGTTGATCTACCGCCTTTTCAGCAAACAAGGCAACCCGAATTGATTTGAATATAATTTTAGTAACAAGAATTCGAGATTTTCAGTAATCGCTTCAGCCCGCGCATTGACGTCCAGACTGACGCATAGACAACAGCTCTGCGGGCGTTAGCTGCGGCGTTGGACGGCAAAATCCACATCGATGAAGCAGCAAGGGAGTAATTGGGTTTGTTTCCGACAAGGCATCCAAAAAATGTAATGGAGATGGAGATCAAGGTCAAGTAGATGATTAATGATCCAGCGGCTGGTTGGAATGCTGACTGACGTCCAGACTTCCCGGACGGCCTCTCTCCCATAGGCTGCCAAAAAAAGGTGATCCCGTCTTGCCCGTATTCTTTGCACCTCGCCCGTACGTATAGAGAGGTCATAGGACCGCGGCCACGTTTTCCTTCGTCTTCTTGACGGGGGCATCCCAGGAGATCACCGGGAAAAGAAACGTTTCAGCGAACAGGTAAACCGAGGTAAACTGGCTACTTCCCTCAGTCGTCGCATAATACTACGGAACATTGCACCCGAATGTAACTTGATGGAGCAAATAGGCATGCCAAAAAGAAATAGTCTGACCGAAAATCATGCACATGGGGATCATATTGACTGCCTCACTAAAGTTTGTCATTTGAGTGGTGGAGAGGAGCCATCTCCGCCAGCCGATCCAGCTTCAACCTAGATTGACGGTTTCATTGTTCCAATTGTAAGGCGAACCATCGTTGCTTTTGAAGAACTAATGAAGGCGGTGAAGACGGCGACGAGACTCCTAGCAAGATAATTCGTTTGTTTAGTCCTGACGGGAGGTTTACCCGGGGGCTCAGATCCTTGCCGACGCGAATCAGACTCGAATCAGACTCGTGTTCTGCCGTAGTGTTTCCCCTGAGTAACATCTTAAGGCCTAACCCGAGCCCTCGGAATCGCAAGCCTTAGTTCGGAACCCCTCTGCGTGAGGTTTACCATTCGATGACCTCTTCAACAACATAGATGGAGTTTGACGCGACCAAACCCCCCTAGTATGATGTAAATGGCCCAACGAGTCTGCCTGATACATAGTCCAGCCTTATTATTGTTGGGCTTCAGGAGACTTGCCTTGTCTTGAAATGACAGGGTCGTGCTTGGGATTCCAGTAGTTTAGCCATGGCTTTTTTTGGATTTCCAACTCCCGGGACACATAGTGAGAATCAACACAAAGATGAGGCTTGTTAGCTCGCAACTATTACGGAATAGCTGGGCACACATACATAGCCCTGACACCCACGCCTTGACACCCTTCCAAGGCCAGCTACTCGGCTGCAAGCAGCTTCGACTAGGTAGTAAAACTTCACAGTCCGACATTGTTGCCTTACTGTTAGGCAGTCGTCAATTCAATTTCGCTCAAGTATCTCCAGGGTATACGGACCCATTGCTAAACAGAGAAGAGCATAGCCTGTTGTACCAAGGCAGAAAGGGGCAGCATGATTTGTGAAGCAGGCCAGTCTATATTCGGTGAACATTCTTGTTGAAACATTGATTGGTCTTCATCTATATTCTTCATAGTTTTGCGCCTCTTTCAATTTAGCCTCAACTCTTTCGATTGTTTCTTGGTCATAAACATCTTCCAACTTCTTCCCGGCTCGAAACACTTCTTTCTCATGCCTTGTCGCTTCTTCCTTTGTTAGGCAGACAAGGTCACTTAGCCGTACAGTCGAGCATTTCTGTTCGTCTTTTCCTTCTCCAATAATCGTCATGCTACCAGATATCGGCTTCCTCCATCGAATCAAAACGAGTCTCGTAGGAATACGACTGACAACACTGCGGCCATGATACAATTCTTCAGCCATAAACGCAACGTCGCCCATCGTAATCGGAAGCTTCAAGCCAACAGTACCAGGAGCAAACAATCGAGCTAGCTTCTCCTCTGAGCCTTGTAAATAAGTGAGGATACCTTCGTACATCCTCTCGCGACCTTTGGCGGGCACATAATGGACGGGATACCCTGTAATCTTCAAGATTACATGGTTTGCCGCCGTCAAGCCAAAGACAGCAGGCATTGTGCCAAGCACAGGTAATATCCGGACTCTAAAATTTGGCATCACTCCAAGGTCTCCAACTTGGCCCTTTTTGAATTCCTCCTCGGGCAAGGGGAGCAATTCTGCTTTTCCTTCACCACTTTGTTCCGTAGAATAAACCACAGGGATACCACTTGTGATGCCCAAAAGCTTAAGCCGTCTTCTAGTTGCTCTCGAAAGCCCATCGTCTTTGCTCGTGCCAATATCCCCGACAACAATCTTTGTTGGGTCTCCTTTGCATCCAGCCCCCATAGCAGAAATGACAGGCAACTGTTTATCGTAGCAGTACTTCAACAACGCAACCTTGGTGTCAATGTTGTCAATGGCATCGATGATAAAGTCTGGTTTGCGGCCATCGCCTTCCCAAGGCCCCAGCATTTCCTCAGCAACTGACTCCTCAAATTTCTCGCCGCGTAGGTCAAATTTGACCCATGGCGCAATGGCAATCAGGCGCCGTTGCAGGCATTGGACCTTGGGGATACCTACGTCTGCCAGGGTTGCAACAGCATGACGGTTGAGTGAGCTAAGGGTGACTTGGTCAAAGTCAATAAGCCGAATTTTAGCAACACCAGACCTGGCCAGCAATGCCGCGCAGTGAGAGCCTACCCCTCCACAGCCCACGATAATGACAAAAGAATCGCGGAGCTTCTGGAGGCCTTCTGGTGTGAGAAACACTTGGTTTCGGGCAAGCTGCTCCAGAATAAGTTCCTCGTCGAAGTCACCTGCTTGAGCGCGCTTGGCTAACGCTATGTTCCGTGCATCCTCGGTGTCTAGACCTGATTCTGAGGAAGTACCGAAACTGGTCAACTTGATGATAGGTTAGGTCAGGAAGTAGCTACTCTGCATATTGAATTACATACTCTTGTTGAGCGAGAAGCACCATTAGGCAAGGACGGTATAGAATTCTTTAATTCAGAAAGTCTTTCCTCCCTGTCCAATGCCTGAAACCCTAGGATAAGTCCTGCAACAGTTATACCTGATAGAGCCGCGGTTGCCAGCAATTGCAGGCGAGTATTCGAAAATTTGTCTGTGAGGAAAGAAGACATCTCGATCACATAATGGACATTTCCCAAAACAGAGAGAATATAAAAATAAATAAATAAATGATAAAAAACTCCAAGAGAGAAACACTAGAGCAAAATTTTACTTCAAGAACCCGCAATTTCGACTTGCTTGACGTGATAAGGCCGATTGTGTGTGATCCCGAGTTTTCGATATTGATTTCGTGATCCAGAGTTTTCGATGTCGTGGTGGTGCTGCATGCTTAGTCATTAGTTTTTTTTTCGTAGGTCGAAAATGACGACGAATGCGGGACATCGACCATTATTTACTTCCCATTCAACAACGCATCCATAAACTCGAACATCCTTGGTTTATATGCCAACGCGGAGCTGCGGCTCCCATGGTAACAGTCCCCATGGCCCCAAGGGTAGTTGTTCGCCGAGTTGTACTACTTCCGACAAGCACCCGACCACGATGCTGCCGAAACTTTGGCAACCAAACACGACTTGCTACCACGAGGTCACGACCGATTCTTCCGTTTCTCTTCGTTCCGAATGCTGGTCCTAATCTAGTACGCTCTTTCACATCCGAGCGCAGGCGGTGGTGGAAACACGAGGCAAAATTAGTTGTGCGATATACATTCACATTATGGGGCGCTGTGATATGCGTTCTGATGATTTTCTTTGCCATTAATGAGGAGTTTGTCGAGCGCGAGTTCCCGACTCCGCACGAGTGGCATTATCTGACGAGGAAATTCCTAAGAGATGCCAACAATTTCAAGGATCCCAAGAATGGAGAAGTGAATTGGGCTCGGGCGCTGGAACTGGCGCGAGGTGTCGTCATTCGATTGGAAGACCCGAAGCTAGGAGGTCAGGATGTGGTAAAGCTCTCAGACAAGGTTGACCCAAATCTGGAAGTACCCAATGAATTCATCGCCTGCGACATCTCAGCAAAGTCAGAAGACTGGCGGCAGGGTTATTTTGAGGCTATCTCTCTCGCTGCGAAATCCGCTGAACACCTTGAAGGTTGGCTTCGTGACGTTACACGAAACATCGTAACCCCTCCCGAGTTTGTAATCGGTCCTTCAAATCCGCACCCAAAGCCAATTCCCCCTGGAAACCCTTCTGCGCCACGGGAGGAAGACTGCGAAGTTGCCTATCCGTCTGCCAGCAACTGGTATGTCAAGATTCTTGCCACCAAAGGCTTGACCCAGCGACAAAAGGTAGAAGCAGCGTTGGAGTATGCGAGCTTCTTGGAATTCAAGAATAACCCCGAGGCTTCAGAAGCACTCTATAAACTGGCATTGGCCGAATCAACCCAGGGACTAAATGCCAAGAACCTGCCTTACGACCCGAAAACATGCGTGCTGAAAGATCGCACAGAATCACCACCATCCTTAAATATCCTAAACTCACTCACAGCCATGGCAAACCACAAGGCCCGCAAGGGCGAAATCTCCGCCGCTCTCCCCATATACCTCTCCATGCTCAAAGCCCGCCGTGCGCTTTCCAATGACCCTCCTCGCACACCTGCTGCTCAACCGAAAAGCAAGCCCTTTTATAAGCAAATCCTCAATTTCTTCGCGCCGCCGGACTACCCAGCTCCTCCTCCGGATGGCACATTACCACCCTGGCGGAGCGCCTTCGAGCGCTGCCAGGAGGCTTCATTGAATCTCTACGTTGGCGAAATTCTCTATGCTACGGGGTCACGAAACGAGGGCCTTGCCTGGACGAGAGATGGGGTAGACCTTGCAGAGGAACAGCTGCGAAGCCTGAAAACTGGCCAGGATGATCAGCAGACAAAACAGACTTGTCGTGAATGCCTTTCTACAGGTCTTAACAACTGGTCGACAATGGTGGTGAGACTAGCCAAGGCAGAGAAAGCTAAGCAAGAGAGTGGCTCCAAGCCTGCCATGTTTGCTTTCTGGAGCGGATCTCAAGAACCGGAAGGCCGATGGGCGGCTGAAGAAGCAGTCATTCAGGAACGGATCAAGAGGACAAAGGAAATCTTGGAGGACGTCAAAGTACCGTCTGCGGGTATCCTGACATTTTTTAAAGCCTAATATTCGTGTTTGGACAGGGGAAGAAAGGAGGGCCATCATGTATTCAGAGAACCCATTTGGTGCCATGTATTAGTATAGTCAGGGGCAAATATTCTTGATCCTCGAGCATGTTGATGAAAATGATGATGATTCTACGGGCAATTAAGCTAACTCTCATGGAGAAATTGTGCACGTCTACTTTCTCGCTTGTTTGTATTTAATTCTGACTTAGCATAGAGTCAAGTCTAGCCTGTAGCCCCATGTTCAGGATTCGGCTTCAGAGTCCGAATCTGAGCTAAGTGCTTGCCCCGTCTCCTCAAACCGCTCCCAGCGCCGAAGCTGCTTCACTTGCTCCTTCATGGCCTGCTGATCTACCATGTCTAATTGGGGTTTCTGCTCGTTGGGAAGATTGTCCCAGTCCTCCTCGGTGAGCTCCTTTTCCGGGCGCTCAGCCAAAGTGATGGTTGGGTTGACAAACTCAGGGTCTAAGGCTAAATCTTGAAGGTATGACAAAACACTCTCTCGCGCTTGAATTAATATCATCTCGGTGTGTTGAGATTCGGAAGAAGAAAAGCAAGGGCAGCCAAGGGGGTCGATGTAGGCCTTGGGATTGCCTTCCGGTGGTGCGATGGCGGTGTCTATGGGCTCTTCGGATACTAGATAAGCGCGTGTCCGCTAGGTTTGTTAGATCGACAACCATTTTCACACTAGTAGAGTGCTCTGTTAATTTACCTTTGCTAAGAATTCCTTCAGGCCTAGATTGGTCATGTTATCTATTGGATAAACTGGGCCAAGCAGAACCATGACGTTGAGCCTCTTGCCCCAAGTAGCCCAGTTTTCTTTATTGTCCAAGAATCGTTCCACAATCTCGCAGCTTTCTCCAATAGCAATTATGTCCACTTTTGCAGCCTCACTAGCCAAATCTATAAGCACCTTGTTGAAAATATGATTCACATGCTTGGCAGGGTCTTCGTTGCCTGGGATGTCGTTCACGGCGGGGACATGTCTTCTGCCTGCGTGAACCAAGCTAGGCAACGGCACTGCGGCACTGGCCGTGATAGTAATAGCTCGTTTGCCTTCTGGCCACCAGTACAGCTGACCCATGTTGGCAAGTAAGATTCCGGGGGCAGAGTCATCTATGTTGGATGACGCTTGCTCTAGAATGGTGTGAACAACAGGGATGACGCTCCCCTTGCTAATTCCTCCTAGTCCATTTGCAACCCTACCAGCCAGAAGCCCAAGATCCTGCGTCGGCTCACCAAATACGACGACAATACGGGACTTTGCCTCGAGGTTAGGCGTCGAAAAGATGGGGACATGAGGCTGTAATGTTGATGTGCCTAACGGGAGGAGAACCTTGTGCAAGCCTGCCTGCTCTAGCCGACCGTGAATAATAGATTCAATGGCATCTGGCATCTAGTTTAACTCCCATTTGCTACTTTTATGCAAGGCAATAAGCGGCATGACTCACGACTAAACTCGAAACGCTGGCGCGCGTTGACTCTTGGGTTGCGGTTAATGAAAAACTTGAAGTAGTAGTCTGGGTCCTCGATCGATCGGATTTCATCTTGGTCGTTCACAAAGTAACTATAAAAATACCAAACAACTAATTATCAGGCAGCATTCAAGACAACTCTCAAGGGAACACAAACCCTAGACCCTTGAGATTAGAGGGGAAAGAGACATCCTTTGGGAGGCCAGACCAGTGGCGGCGAAACATGGTGTTAAGCAATATTTTGATGTAGTCTTGGGCCTAAAAGAAGATTGCCCGGATCAACGGCTGGATAGAGCACCGATGATTACAACGAAGAGATGATGCAGGCGGAAGGAAAGGGTTGACGACTACGAAGTTAGGGCCTGCAACGAAGTAGGTGTGCGGTAATACGTGTTTACGAAGCCGCTTGCCAACTGCAAGCACCCGTAAGAAACAATATTCTTGCCAAAAGCCCTGAATAGATGTGTCAAGGCATGGCACAGTGTAATATTGTTCAGAGAGGAGAAGATGTCACAGTATTATTACCCCTGCGGCTCAGTTTGGGTATGGCAATCTCTCACATATACGTCTACTTTAGCAATTCCAATATTTCATTGCTAGAAGATTATAGCCATCAACATTTGTGCTTATCCGAAATTAAGAAGCACAAAATTCATCATTAATGAGCCACAGCCTGATTAGAAGGATCCAACTCCAAAGCCCTCGACCCAAACATCCAAAATTGCCCATAGATCCAAGATATACCCCAAACACCAATTCGTTATAGAAAAGCACTAGATTCATTGATTCGAGCTCGAGGTATAGCGAGACCGGAACGCCTGACTGATATTGAAACGACTTGCACCCCCACGGTTCATGTGACTAGCTAAAGCTTCTTCCAGGGCTGACTGTGTCACAGAGGCATCTAAGATAGCACATTAGCAGGGCTGGCCTTTAGCATTTCTGAAGGGCAAAACATACCATCCAAGTCACTATAACTGCTACCCATGCTGGGCGTACCATCACTGCCATCGCGAGAAGACCGGGTCGCAGAGAGTTCGGGGTGACGTTGGGGCGATAGGGGGCCAGAACTGCGTTGATCGCGAGAATTTCCAGGTCGTGATGGCATGGCATGGGAGCTGGCAGAGGAATCTGATGTTTGTGAGTGTTGGGGCTCTCTTTTGGAATTCTTGAGACTCCGCTTTCCGTTATTTCGGCCATCTCCTTTCAAAGTAGACGCCAAATCATGCGACGAGTTATCGTTTGATGGAGCTTTGTAGGGCTGAAATGCAGGCTCGGATTCTTCATCCTCGTCCCCCTGATAGCCACTATACGTTTCTTGTTGTTGGAACCTTGGTGGACGACGAATGATTCGTGACACTCCTGGATCAGATTCATCATCCGATGAAGTTGTCGAGCTCATATCAGCTGGTCCTGGCGAGTTTATCCGGTCTAGGTCAGTCTCATGCGGAATTTCAGGTGATTTTCTCACAGGCGACGCCATCGTGAGTGATGATAATCGTTGCCGTCCAGTTTGTTCGGTCGGCCGGAGAACTGGTTTGTTGGCTATCCTTGGAGACGACCCGCCTCCATCTCTAAGCACCGCTGTGTTTGCCGATGTGTTTCGCGATATGTTCGGTCGAGCAGATACATTGGCTGCGCTTCCAGTATTGCTATTGTCGTTACGTGGCATGGGCGAATCGCGGCGTATTGACAGGGCTGATGGTGTCCGCAGGTGACCAATACCGGCAGACTCGGAGCCTGGAACCGGCGATGGGGCAGAAGAGCCCTTTGCTGTCGCTGCTGCTGCTGTCGCCTTTTGAAGTTGTTGTCGAAGGTGATTTGCATGTCGCTCGTTGAGATAGACTACCTGCTTTAGCAAGAAGTCCACGGGGACCTCAAATCGTTCGGCTCTAGTTATCGTTAGTTGGGCCTCGGAGACGGAACGAAGATAGCGTACGCGAGATTCCCTAGAGTATTGTTAGCGCTCGTATCCATAATTTTATCATGTCAGTGGTTTTTGATCATACAGTCGATTTCCTTCATCGCTGCCCCAGACCATAACTTCCATAGAGCCTCATCGTGGGAGGTGTCCCAGCTAATCTAGATCAGCCAAGTTAGCATAGACTTTACGGGAAGATAACTGGCTAGGTTCATCGTACCGGAGGGGGGTCCACAAAATCCCTTCGCGGTATTGGGACTCTGATGTACACCGTATACTGTGGCTCTGTCATGATGTTTTGCGAAGCCGTCCCAAGACGGAATACAGAGATGAAAGAGGCAGAGTTGGACCAGCCCAGATCATGCAAGGTACCTGGAGCTATAGCTTGCCAGACCCGTGTCAGAGGTACCGCCAAGGTTACGTAGCGCTTGGGTTTCCTCTTATCGATAAGTGCGCCAGCCCAGACCTGCATTAGTCTTTGATGGTGCCCCACGTCAGTGACATGCATTGTTTTGGGGACTTGTCACTGGTCCGAAGACCACGTCATGAAAGGACAGCTTCAACTACGATGCCCCTTGACAGGCTTATCTAGGAAAGTAGGGGATTGGTGCTGAAATTTCGAGTTTATTTAAGCTGAAAAAATTGCGTCGCGAATGATAAACGTGTTGTATTAGGATGGGAAATGCCGTACTTGCGTCTCCATGTGGGAAATCGAGTTGTGTCCCGTTTTCAACTGCTGTTACACGACTAAGGAGTGATACAATAACTCTGTGACTTGATATCCGAACTTAACTTTGATAATAGACTTTCATATCAATCTTTCAATTGCATGAATATCTGTGGAACTAACACATAATTGAATAAATGTTTGACGCTCAGCAAAGCGAGCATCACCAAGTTGAATAACACTACAGCAAACAAATTGCATAAACGGAACTCTTTAGAATATTGTACCCAGGTAATTCAAGGCATGAATAGATCCATCAAGTGTCATTCAGCCTATATTTTGCCTTACCGGGTTGTATTTGATTGCTGTTGCGCCTAGATATTAGTATCAGTTACGAAGTAGGATTAAGACTCTAACGATTTGAGACATCAAATCAACAGTTTTCTCCGAATAAGATGTTGCAAATGACTTCTACACTAAACTACACCGGCTAATGAGTAAATATGACCACCCAGAAGGTTATTACAACGTAAACATCAAACTGCGCATTACCAGCCTCCCGGAGATTTTCGGGAGCTCAGTGAACTAGTTGGTTTAGGGTAGCAGATTAGCTCCCAAATGACGCCTAATAAGACCTGGAAATATTGCTCCGAAATTGACTGCCGACCCCTCGGCGGGGTTTGATCGGTGCACCCCAGAATATTCCGTCATATTCAACGTTTCAGCTGTGAATCGCAACAACACTTTCTCAGCGTCATTTCGTTACCTTGGATAACAACAAGTGCTCCATCTCTCATGTGCTAACTCTAACTACGACATCGAAGTTCGCGCATATTCTGATTACTTAAGCTTTCGCGATAAGCATCAACCGCCGCTGCGCGGAGAAAGCAGGGCAAGCTTAAGTGGGGGAATCAACGCCAAAATATTTTGGAGATAAACAAAGGTCTTTATCTTAACAAGAACCAGCGTTTGCACTTCCTGCAATGGGTGTCTCCGGATTAGCGGCCTCTGCGGCTGCTATGAAGTCGAGCCCTCCCACCGACAGAGGAAATACCGCCGCTGCCGCCGCTGCTCCTCAACTTCCACCTCTCCAGAATCGGGCACGGCAAGGCAAGTCTCCGTTTGTCAAGGGACATGCCGAAAGCCTCGTGGCCTGGCAATTATTAGATAATGAGTCTGTGGAGAGAGCAAAAAACGAGAACAAGTTGATTTTCCTCCACATTGGGTACATGGCCTGCCACTGTACGATCTCCTTCGACGGCTTCATCTCCAACTTTACTTACTAACCGTCAACAGACTCCCGTCTCATGTCCCTCGAATCCTTCTCGAATCCCGAGTGTGCATCTATCCTCAACGAATCATTTGTTCCTGTCATTGTAGACCGCGATGTCCGCCCAGATATTGACACTATATATATGAACTACGTGCAAGCTGTGAGCAACTCTGGAGGATGGCCCCTCAACCTTTTTCTCACGCCTGAGTTGGAGCCTGTATTTGGTGGCACATACTGGCCAGGCCCCAGCGCTGCAAGACGAGCAACTGAAGATGGCGGCGACGAGCCCCTGGATTTCTTGGTGATACTGAAAAAGGTTGGAACTATCTGGAAGGATCAGCAGGCCCGATGCCGCAAGGAGGCTACTGAAGTCTTGGGACAACTACGCGAATTTGCGGCCGAAGGGACGTTGGGAACACGAAGTATAACAGCTCAACAGCAGATAGCGCCAACTGGTTGGGCCACCCCAGCCCCGACCCAGTCTCTCACAAAAGAGGTCAAAAGCACTTCCGTATCTAGTGAACTGGATCTGGATCAACTCGAGGAGGCCTACACGCACATTGCTGGCACCTTTGATCCCGTATATGGAGGATTTGGCCTTGCACCAAAGTTTTTGACACCACCCAAATTGGAATTTCTGCTCAACTTGGCCAAATTTCCTAGCGCAGTTCAGGATGTCGTTGGAGAGGATGAGTGCAAGCATGCGGTTGATATGGCCTTAACAACTCTACGTAAAATCCGAGACGGAGCATTGCACGACCATATTGGCCAAACAGGATTTGCGCGATGCTCTGTGACCCCCGATTGGAGTATCCCCAATTTTGAGAAACTAGTTTTTGACAACGCTTTGCTGCTCTCGTTGTATCTAGAAGCGTGGAAAACGAGTGGCGGCAACACTGACAGCGAGTTTTACGACGTCGTCATTGAGCTCGCCGAGTATTTGACATCACAGCCTATAGCCCTTGCAGAAGGCGGCTTTGCAACTTCGGAAGCAGCAGATTCGTACGAAAAGAGAGGTGATCGCGATAAGAGGGAAGGGGCATACTATTTATGGACCAGGCGAGAATTCGATTCCGTCGTCGACGCCAACGACCGACACATCAGCGCCGTGGTTGCAGCATACTGGGATGTCCAGGAGGACGGCAATGTTGATCAAGACCACGATCCAAATGATGATTTTATCAATCAGAGCATTCTCAGAGTACGAAAAACTCCAGAAGAGTTGGGCAAACAATTCAATATTCCAGTCGACACCGTAAAACAGCACATCAAAACTGCCAAGGAGATATTAAAGACCCGAAAAGAAAGGGAACGTGTCAGGCCGGAAGTTGATGGCAAGGTTATTACGAATGTAAACGGGTTGGTGGTGTCTTCCTTAGCACGAACAGCGGCTGCTTTGAAGTTTTTGCAGCCAGAGAGTAGTAAAAAATACTTAGATGTTGCCAAGAAGGGGATCAGCTTCATCCAGCAAAAACTTTGGGACGAAAAGAATAAGGTCCTCTACAGGATATGGAGTGACGAAAGAGACACAGAGGGCTTTGCAGATGATTATGCCTACCTGATTCAGGGCTTGCTGGATCTTTTTGATGCTACAGGCGATGAGAGCTACGTTGAATTCGCCGACAGCCTCCAGAGTAAGAACTCAAATGCAGAAAATGGCGACTATGCCACCGCTGACACACTTCGCAGAATCCCAAAACAGCCTCTTCTACGACCCTGCGGGCGCTTTCTACTCCACGACAGCCTCCTCCCCACACACTATTCTTCGCCTAAAAGACGGGATGGACACCTCCCTCCCCTCCACCAACGGCGTCTCCGTCGCAAACTTATTCCGACTCGGAGATTTACTTGACGATGAGAAATTTACTGCTCTTGCACGTGAGACGATTAATGCCTTTGAGGCTGAAATGCTGCAGCACCCGTGGTTGTTCCCTGGTTTGCTGGGTGGTGTGGTGATTGCTAGGCTGGGGGCAGAGAAGACGAAGGTCGAGCTGCAGTACAAGGCTGCGAGGCAAAAGGCGTAGAGAATGGAGCTTGAGCTCATCTAGCGGCCGATGTTGGAGTTTATGTGAACGAAATTTTTGGCGGGGCTTTAGTGATATCTTGGTAGGAGAGGGATCGCTGTATCATTTTTGGAGTATAGAATTTGTGTTTTTTTTTTCTTGCCATTGACTACGTTTGCTTAATGCTGTCTTGAGTAGAAACAATGTCCAACAACAATATTGCTTACTCAGTCTCTCGCGTTTCACCCACACACTTACTGGAAAGCTACCGTATTATGTTTTTCTTTCTCATCAAAGGGTATCTATTCTACAAGTTTTGTTTTTAGTCTTTTCCCTTCAAACTACACGCCGCGCTGCACGCCCCTTTTTTTGCCATTGAGTTTCCAACCATTTAACAGCTTCCCTCTCTAGACACACATCCATTCACAGATACACACAAACACACCGCTCAACTTCTCAAAGCTCTACTTTAGTCGTGCATACAGATCACCACAGCAGCCCGTAAGGTTATTACGGCGTGTTAGTCGCTCACTTTCATGACCGAGGGCTATCAGCTGCTCCGGCTGTTCTGTTCATCAAGCCGGCAAAGAAATTCGAAAGTTGCTCGGGGTCGAGTTCTTTCGTCATGTTGCCTACAGACGATTCCGGTTCAGGTGATGGGGGGTCAGCTGCAATAGTTGCATTACGATCCTGTATAATCAGATTAGAACCCCATGCCATACACAAAGCAATGGAAAAGGCTTGAAGAAGAAAAACTCACCTTAAGTCGCTGCAACATATCGTCTGCGTCCACCTGAATTCCACCCATGTTAAACTGAACTGGCCCGATATGCTCATTGACAGTCTTTTCGTCGTCGAGGTCCACCTTCCTTGTTGAGCTAGCAAGCGGATTCTCCGCCGTCTTTTCTGGTACTTTGGCCTTGTATGCCTCCAAGATCTGGAGTTGACGATTCAAAAATTCTTGGGTGTCCTCACTATCCACTGCCACTGCCGTACCGTCACTCATGGCGCTCTCAACAACAGCAAGGCCACCGCTATTTGGATCCCGACACCATTCCTCGTACAATGCGATCGCGCTTTCCAGTGGCGGCGGCGGGCTGGGCCTGCTCTCTTCGTCTTCTTCATGTTCAGGGAGTTCCACACTAGGGGGAGTGGAGCCCAAGGGCAATTGAATGTCCTCTGCCCAGTTCTTTGAAACCAGTTCAGCATCAAAGGAGCCTCCCAAAACGCGAATCTTTCCCCAGGAGTCCCAGTTGGGAGGAACAACAATCTTGTCTCTGTCAATGACGTTGTGTTTCAATGGTTGGCGCTTAAGAAGTGAGGTAATGCCGAGTGTGGAGTGGATGAGGATGGGTAGTTGTGAAGGATCATTTTGCGAAGTGTAGATAAGGGAGGCACCGTCTAAGATGGGTTAGTGTGAGGAACAGGATTCAAAAATATGTCCAACCTACGCCGTAGCAGTACCGTCCTCAGATTCTGAAGGACCGCATCAAAGTCTGGCTCTTTCCATCCCTTGCTACTTTCCAAGAAGTCGATTTTTTGGGCCTGCGTGTGTCAGCGACCGCTGTACTAGTGTGATAACAATCAGCAGCACCTACATTCTGGCATACAACACAAAGAGGAAGGCCTAAAGGCTCAGTCCATTCCCCAGGGCCAAGGGGTAATGATCCGTTGGCATCCCCATTTGTAGCTGTCGCTGAAGGTGTACCGTCCAGGTTGATAGATGATCCTCCTCTACCTCTTTCCTTCCAACTAGTCATTATATCTTCCATTTCATTCTGTGACTCTTGGCTCAAATGCCCCAAAACTTCCTGGAAGACCTGAACCCAAGTCCATATCTGCCGGAGCCATCGGTGAGGTTCCGACCAGTCCAGCAATATTACCAGCGCAGTGTTTGGTATCGTTTCGGGTGTGAGTAAGGGAGCGACAAGCGAGGCGAATTCGCCAGACGGTTGGGATAAGAGATAGAGTGATACGCGAGCAAGTGTGTCTAGCCCAAGTTAGCCACTGATGCAGTGCAAGATTGAGCGCAGGTCAACGAACCATCCTGATCAGCGTCGAGGACATCATAGTATGTATAACCTAGTGCGTAGTTATTTGCAACAGGTGGAAGCTTTTGTCGGTCGAGATTACGCCTTGAGTCGGGACCTGAAAGGGAGTCTAGGAACTCCCTTTGTGATTCGGGACTGCCTCCTGAGTATCGGTCAGCATACGCCTTGGTTTACCGCACAAGGACTATTCATACCCAGCACTAGTAGATTCTTCTCTGGTAATCTCTTTCCGCTCGCAACTGATTCCAGCATTGACGTCCACAAGTTCCTTTTTTGTTCGCCATTACGACCCTCGGCTTCTCCTGATGTCATTGTGTGGGTTGACACCCTATTTGTGGCCATTCTCGCAACCTCTGTGTCTTCAAATGACGGTGACGTCAAAAAAGATTTAAGTTGGGAAGGCTAATTGGTTATTGCATAGGCGATCTGATACGTTGTCGGCGCGTTGTTTCGGCTGTTCGGTCACAGGGTGAGCGTCGCGCGTAGTTGTCGTGGGAAAGTGGGATGGCAATCTAAGGATATCGGAGAAGCATCTTGGTGACGAGTCCAACGAGAACAGAGCAAAGTGGACACCACAGGATATATGAGTTCGACAATGCCTCAGCTTGTGCCAGACTCCTGAGTTACGCAACGCAAACACAAATTCTGAAAACGAGATGTTCAAAAATCAACACCCTCTCATCAAACAGATGCAACAAGGGTCATAAAGTTGGGGAGTAGACGTCGGTCCGGAAATGACCCGAAGCTCATAGTTTGGTGATGCTGGCAAATAGCTCCAGGGCTGTTCGGAACATACGTGGGTTTGCAGGCCCAGGCACAGACCACAACGCAGCGCTAGTGTGGTACCGCAGACCCTGGTCTTCAGGTGGTCTCCAAGCGGTCTACCTATAAGCTACAGGACAGTAGCACTGGAGCATTTACATCAAATAGTCCCTAATCTCGGCCTGGCATGACCTCACTCCACGGCAATTTTCAAACTTGGGGGTTGAGCCTGCTTTGAGAGTAAGCAAAGATGAACCAAATCCGCGCCATCCAGGCGCTGAATAAAAAGGAGATTGAAAATGGCATGTATGTTCAAGCAATCCTCATATCCTTTCCCCATGAAGCAATTAACTGAATTATTCTAGCTCACCAGACGCGTCCTGGCATGTGGATTACCGCGATACAGCTTTCGTCTACTTTGGTGGTTTACCATACGAACTCACTGAAGGCGACGTGATCACAATATTCTCTCAGTATGGCGAGCCGGATTTCCTCAAACTCGTTCGCGATAAGGAAACAGGGAAATCCAAAGGCTTTGGGTGGCTGAAATACGAAGACCAGAGAAGCACCGATTTGGCGGTAGATAATCTTGGCGGCGCGGAAATTGGAGGAAGACTAATTCGAGTGGACCATGCGCGATACAAAGCCCGAGACGATGAGGACCAGGAAGAATTCAAAGTTGGATGGGCGGATATTCAGCGCCGGGAGGGAAAGCTTGAGTCAGAAGAGGAGGCCAGTGAAGACGAAGAAATCAGAAGACCGATACTGCCAGAAGAGAGGGAGCTGGCGCTTCTCATGCAGAGCCATGATGATGATGATGATCCCATGAAGGGGTTTCTGATTGATGAGAAGAAGAAAGAAGTCGAGGACGCTCGACGGAGAGCTGAAAGACAGGAAAAGAAGGATAAGCACAGATCGCACCGGCACTCCAGATCCAAGAGGGATGAACACCGTAGCGACCGAGATAGACGATCACGAAGGGATGAAGCAACAGTCGACAAGGAAAGTCGGCCTAGAGATAATGAATCAAGGAGGCACAAACACCGAGACCATTCGAGAGACCGAGGGAGAAGGCATAGGAATAAAGACGAAGATGACTCAAGTGAACGGAAAGGGCGAAGAGAAAGAAAAGATACCTACGAAGATGACGATAAAAGTCACAGAAAAACGGATCGAGAACTACCAACGCGTAGTCACAGAGACGACCTGTCAGACAGCCGCCATAGAAGACACAGAGACGATGAGAATGATCACGACAGAAAAGCACGACGAAGTAGGAGCCGATCCCCAAGGCGGCATGAAAATTAATCTTAATGCTGAACAGCCCAAAATTATGTCATAAATAGCTGGCTTTGCCACCAAAAAAAAAGGCAAAAACGCCGTCTTCAATCCCAATATGTCTGTCATCTATGCAAGTCATGCTACTTGATATCACATTCTTTAGGTATTCCCTAGGTATCGTTTCCAACCCTCTCTGACGCAGTGACGCTTGCCATCTTCGCCATCCATTAACGTGAATTTCTCCCACCTGGCATCTTGACCAGCACCAATGACAGCAAGGCTGTCTTCGCTGATCCACCCAATGACTCCCTTTGGTGGTCTCGTGGTGCCCAAAACGGTCCCTTCGGAGAAGGGAATACCCCCAATCATGCCTTCATTGCCAGCCTCAAAGGGGACCGACGCAAATGAGTATACATCAGAGAAGACTCGAGGCATTAGAGGAATTTTGCTAAGAATACCCCATTTCCCAACATCAGCATCGCCTGAAGCGCCAATCTGCGGGCTGCGGTGCGCACCAGGCTTTCTCGGATGGGGTACGTCGAAAACATGGAGTGTAGATTTATCAGATGTGCAAGCAAGTATCGTGCCAGATGGGGAGAAGGCTAGGGAGAAGATCGTGGCCGGGTCAATACCACGTCGTAGTTCCGCTATTTTCGCGCAATTGCTTGTAGAATAGACACGGATAAGAGTGCCTGTTTCGCTCGCACTCGCCAAAAGTTCTCCGTCTGGGCTCAGCTGGATGGCTTTGAGCGCAGATGAGTGTGCTGGAATGATACTGACGTTGCCTGTGGCGAGTTCCACCAGCTGAATCTGCCCAACGGTACGACCTGGAAAGGCGAGCTTCTTTTCTGAGAGGCAGCTAAGTCCTAGGAAATTGTCCGCTGTCTCATATACGTGGAGGAGTTCTGGGGGTTTGGCAAAGGAGTACACACGGACACTATTTTGGAGGACGATGACAATACGTTCTCTACTAAGCTGGACACCTCGGATGGCACTGAGAGCGGATATCTCCAAGGCAACCTTTCCTTTCATGTCATCCCAAATAATAGCCTAAACCGAAGGATCAGCCTTTTGTTCGTGAGGGAAACAGAGATGTAGGGTAAGAGTACCTTGTTCATGGCAAACTTTGGAGACTTGCCACCTCCAACCAGCGCGAGGTAGTTCGTAGTCCCCATCATCCTCACAAGGCCGATACCAGCGTTGAAATCTGGAGTAGTATGTCAGTAGGTGTGCTGCATTTGGCTGCGTATCATGTCCAACCTCTAGATGCCTTCAGTAGGCATGATTTGGTGTGGAAGACTGCGGTATACCAACATTAGCGGCTGCTAGACTCCAAAATGGAGGCTTCATAAATACCACATATTCCTGATTCCAAGCCAACAGAAAAGCAGCTCGAGTCGCTATTAAATGCTACAGACAATACAGCCGTTGGACTGGACGACTCTATAGGCGGCCGTACATTCATGGCGGCAGTGCGACGACGATGCGCGCGCCTGGATGCCTACACGGTGCAAAGGGAGCTGCGGCTGGAGGATACGCCGGATGTCGCCTTGCGAGATGAATGCGCTCACGATGATAGTCGTCCCCCGGGCTGGCGAAGGCAGACTTGATGGTGCATCACTGTCCTCTTGGGTGAGAAGAGGCTCAGTGACTTCAGTCTGTGGTCTCAAAGTGGACTGGACTCCCGGCGCTCGTCCGTCACTGCGACTGGGGCCGCTGGTGGTCCCGCCAACTATCCCGTTTTGGAGCAGGATTTAAAGGTGAGTGATCATGAGGTCTTCTGACGGCAACAGAGGGGAAAATAAAGGCCGTGACTTGGGCAAAGTAAACAAATCACGCGACGTGAAAACGCAATCCTTTTCAGAGGGGGGGAGAAGTGAGATATTCTCCTGGGATAATTGATATAGGGTTACGGGCATTTATGAGGTTGAGAAAGGCAAGCAATGGCTGCTGGCCATTTTTGGTTATACTTTCTTGGTAGTAAGGCTTTAATTTGCGGAGGTGGTGGAAGCTATGGCGCGCGCTTGGAGCTGCTGTGGAGTCAAGTCGAAGTCTGGTACTTGGCTGAATGTGAATGTTGATGGCTGTTGGGAGGTATAGCGCTTTATAATTCGGCCAAAGCTTGGTGCTCTGGAATTTCCCTTTCAATCCATTATATTTCACTATCTAGGTATGTATATATTTGGCTAGACGGATATTTTGGATAATTATAAGGTTACAAGTCGTGAGAAAGCGGAGCATGATGCGGTTTAATCGAGGGTCCATGGGCTGCTGTGATTAACTTAAAAGATCGGCCATTATATATGAATGGATTGAGTAGAGTTTGATATGCGTGCACAAGACCATAAGTCCCCTAGGAACAACTGTCATAGGTGTAAATCCTATGTTTATATGGCAAAATACACTGGAGAAGCTACATCATGAAAACGGAGACGGCAATTTCGAGACGAAGAAGATGCACGTGATTTATCCAGCCCAATAAACAAACGTGTTCCTGAACCAGAATCAGTTCGCCCGATGAATTGCCGGCCAAAGCATCTTGCCCGTTCTGGCCTCGCGCACAAATTTACCAGGTACCTGCCACCAATGCGAAGGCCACCAGAGCACGGACGCCCAGCTGGCTGCTATCAACGTATACTGCCAATTTGCGGGTGTCTACATCGAGGTGCTCGGCAGCCGTGGAGGGATATGAGCAAATCTTCCAAGTAGCTCCTGTTAGTGCTATCTGCAGGTGCTTTTTTTGGTGGGGGCGAGGCGCCAGTAACCCCTCGAACTGCCATTTCATAGGGGGAGCTACAGCCGGGGGATATGGGCAGGGGCGGTCTGCCTTCCTAGGCGGCCAGGCCCACGGTATGTTGGGTGGCCCCTGAAAGTCTGTCTCTCTCGAGGCGCCGCAGGAGCTGTGGCTCCCCAGGTGTGAAATTGCACTCACCAACCAGCAAGATCCATCCAATACAACACCACACCTCTTCCCCTTTAGCACTCTGGCACTTCCCCTTGCCTCCAGCATCATCACCGAGTGCCTCAATTCTTTCTCTCTTCCTCACCAGGAGCTCCGTCTTCGCCGCACGCAATTCGGCATTTAATACCCTCTCCAATCCACCAGTTCCCTTTTTTTTAATTGCCACTGGTCCTCCGCCGTTCTGTGGCCTGTCTCCCATCCACCGCCTCCAAGATGTCGTCCGCTACCGTAGGTTCAATTCCGACCCCATAAATATTTTGGCGTCTCGACTGGAAGCCGAAATGAGGCTCTCCTGACCCTCAATGGCTCTACCACGATGACGGCACGATCGCTTTTCATGAACACTGAGTGGATGTAATCGCTAATCGCTGCGACCTAGAAGATGATCCGCCGAAAGAAGAATGTCAAGAAGGGTATCCAGTTCTGCCTGATGGTCTGCGGTGCCTCTGGAACCGGTATGCATTCTCCCATCTCTATCTCTAGCTTTAATACGATGGCAACACCTGGGTTAGCCCAACGGGGAAGAAAAAGTTGCAGTAAAGCTTACTATGATGCCACTCTAGGCCGAACCACCTTCGTCAACACGCTTTGCGGCAAGGAGGTTCTCGAGCATAAGGATGCCGATGATGCCAGCAATGCGCACGCTGAGGAGGGCGTCAAGATTAAGCCCATTACGGTTGGTATGTCGCTGCAAACCTTATTCCCAATCGTGTTCTCCCGAAACGTTGTACTAATTGCCCCACTAGAGCTTGAACTCGACGAGGAGGGAACCCGAATCTCGCTGACTATTGTCGATACTCCTGGATTCGGTGACCAAATTGATAATGAGGCCAGGTTAGTTCTCTTATTCAGCTTCACCATCCCCCCCTTCCGTTCATGTTTGTTCTGACCGTTTGCACAGCTTCTCAGAGATTGTCGGCTACCTTGAGAGACAATACGATGATATTCTGGCTGAGGAGTCTCGTATTAAGCGTAACCCTCGCTTCAGGGATAATCGTGTTCACGCAATGCTTTATTTTATCACCCCTACCGGACACGGGTCAGTAGCTCACCATGCGCGCCTAGTCATACGCCTGTTAACCAATAATTTATAGACTGCGAGAGCTTGATATTGAGCTGATGAAGCGTCTTGCCCCCCGCGTCAACGTCATCCCCGTTATTGGTCGAGCCGATACCTTGACACCTGCTGAGTTGGCTGAGTCAAAGAAGCTTGTTATGGAGGATATCGAGCACTACCGAATTCCTGTTTACAACTTTCCGTACGATATCGAGGAAGACGATGAGGACACCGTTGAGGAGAATGCCGAGCTGAGAGGGCTCATGCCTTTTGCTATCGTTGGCTCTGAGGATGTTTTGGAGATAGGTGGACGCAAGGTACGAGCTCGTCAGTACCCGTGGGGTGTTGTCGAGGTTGAGAACCCGCGTCACTCTGACTTCCTCGCCATTCGATCTGCTCTCCTCCACAGCCACTTGGCTGATTTGAAGGAAATCACCCACGACTTCCTCTACGAGAACTACCGTACCGAGAAGCTTTCTAAGAGTGTGGACGGCGGCTCTGGGTAAGCAATAAAGCTAATATTTACTATGATGTGGCCTACTAATGCATGCTAGTCTCGACAGCTCTATGAACCCCGAGGACTTGGCTTCCCAATCTGTCCGCCTCAAGGAGGAGCAGCTCCGACGAGAAGAAGAGAAGTTACGCGAGATCGAGCTGAAGGTCCAGCGCGAGATCAACGAGAAGCGACAGGAGTTGCTGGCCAGAGAATCTCAACTGCGCGAGATAGAGGCTCGTATGCAGCGCGAATCCGCTTCCGTTGCTTCCCCTGGCCCCGAGGCCAATGGCGACGAGGAGTAGATCATCTCCCATCGCTTACAAGGTCTTTCTTCGGTATTTTAAAAGAAAAGTGCGACGTTGGTCTATTTTTCGCTGCCGGCGTTGGTTGTTAGCTTTCCTATGACTGAAGAGCACAGAGATCAGAATATTCCCCGGCTGCTACAGAATCGAGTTGATTTCTTTTTTTTAAATTCCCACTGCGACTTATCAACCCATAAAAGCTGTCTACGATTGAGATGACGGAAGAGATTGAGGAGGGAGTTTCATGGTGGAGTAAATGATGAGGGGAGGTGTCAATGGAACAAACGACCAAGTTCCAGGACAAGGGGCAAAACTCTCTAAGCGGATGGTGGTGGTATGCAGCTGTTCAGATTATTATCGAGCGAGACAGAATGGATGCGTGGTCGACGATCTCTGACGCCTGGGGGCTTGGGGATATCTGACTAGCCGTCCATTCACTCTTGTCAGGTGTCCTGTTTTAGCTGCACTGGTAGCCATCTTTTGTCAAATGGGGCCCCCTTTTTTTAGAGTCCTTTTATTTTTCCTGCTACTGTAGTGGACTTCTAATGCAGATATCAAATACTTTCAAGCCTTGTTCATTTCACAGCTTCTTATGGTTGCAATTTTAATTTGCGAGCAAATGTTTGACATTTTGATGGTCTGAGCAGACGCTATTTGCAGTAAAATACAATTTGAATATAAACTAATCGCCCAGCTCTGAATGGCCATCCACTTCTGCAGTGTGGAACATTACGCTATACCTTCGCGGTTGACAGAAGACACTTAATTGAAACCCAAAAAAACTAAGAAAACTAAAATAACGTCTCTGAACACACCGGCGATTCAATTCTTCCCTCTCATACATGGCTTGTGCTCCTTCTCTCAAGTTCACTATCAGTCGTTACTTCCCGTCAGGCTTAATTGTTAGACTGGCTGTTGAGAATGCGCAGAATAGCTAGGAACAAGTTGATGATATCGAGATAGAGGCTGATAGCTGCGGCAATCTCCTCCTCAACATGGTGCTTGCGCATAATCATCTGAGTATCGACGAGGATGTATCCGCTGAAAATCAGGGCGGCGAGACCCCCGTAAATGAGCTCGCCGGTGGAGCTGTAAGGCAAGAACATGGCCATGAAGCCAAATAAGACGAGTCCCCACAGACCACCGAAGAGGTAGGGCATCCAAGATGTGAAATCGTACTTGGTCTGGCAGGCGAAGATGGTGAGGAAGACGAAGATGCCGGCTGTGAGGATGACAGCATTGAGGACGATGGAGGTCTGGTAAAAGGAGACGATGACGGAGATGGAGTAGGCTTCAGTGAGGGTGAAAAGAGAGAGGAAGAGGAGGTTTGTCGGGTAGGATTTGCGCTTCCAGTAGGTGAGGCCCATGAAGATCATGGCGCTGAAAAGCTATAGGTGATGGGGAGGTGTGGTTAGCCATGTATATCATGTTTGGGGAATCGGGGTCGATGATATGATGTTGCGACAACGTACCGAAATCCAGACGAGGCCCGGGTGGCTCTGAATCCATGACTTGTAGGCGCTGTTAAAGAAGGAGATGGAGCTGACGCCAGCGGTAGCGATGAGCTGGACGGTGAGAATGGTGTACACCTTGCGGACGAATTGGTTTCGAATGTCGACGGTGGCTTCGGCGACGGATCCTCCAAACTGTAAGGTTGAGTGGCTGTTAGTCTCTCATGTCTTCGACGGTTCAGAAAAGCACGCAAGCTACCCATCGGAGCTATGAGATGGAAAAAGGGGAGCTTCACCTTGAAGTCATCTGGAAGGTTATCCTCGCTGCTGCGCGGCTCGGCAAACAGCGCTGGATCATTGCGCGGCGCAGAAGGCGACTCTGCGGTGCCGTACGCGGGTGGCGCCTGGGTGTAGTCGTCGTCTTCCGGCTCCTGCTGAGGAGCCGGCTGGTATTTGGTAGTAGATGACATCGTCGGGTTGAGATTAACCAAAAAAATATGCTGCTTCCTGAGGGGTGGAGCACACACGCGCGCGGAAAGGGAGGTTGTTGATGAAGGATGTTTTGTATTGGATAGGAACAAATGCAGGATGGGTGCTGATCAAAGGGTGCGGAAGTGGATGATGGAAGGGATGTGGCGGATGAGTGATGATGCAGCTGTGATTCAGCAAGTCATGTGGGGGAACGATGAGGCTACGGGGAGTGGAGCCTGGAGGCGAGGCTGTGGCGGTGCATGAGGAGCTCATATGGTAGCAACGAAGGCGGACCAATCACAGGCTATTTTTCAAGCATGACCCTCCCTTCCTTGCCTCTGTAGGCGGGTTATCTAGGCATCATTTTTTGCTTGTTTGATGGTTGGATATAAGTTATATATGTAGAGATTGGGCATGGTTGTATAGGTATTCTTAACTTTTCGAGAGATGAGAAGTATATAAAGGAAGGACGGGCCGTTGTTTTCTTTCATGTAGAAGCCGTGGCTGTGGGTATATTTTAATTTTAGAATTTTTTTTTTTTGGATTCAGAGGAAAGGAAAAGGGATGTCCGTAAATGAGTCCAAAGGAAAAATTTGTTAGATGTCTAGCCATACCTATATGCTTTAGGCGGCGATCATAGAGACTCGATACGACATTGAAAACAGCATAAAGGCTAGAGCCGAGGTCAATAAATCAGCTTCTGGAAGAAGTGGAAAAATAAGCTAACGTCCAGATAGTTTCCGTAGATTATATTACGCTGCCAAGGTCGTTCTATTTGAACCTTGGGGGAAACCTAACGTCCAGAAGCACATTGTCAATGACACTGATAAAATATCAATGCCGCTAATGTTGCGCCCAGAGAGAACAAGAAGCGAGGAGTAGAAGTTGTGCTAAAAAATCACCCCCCCAAAAAAAACATGTGTGTCCTCGTACATGAGCTGAGCTGCCATTCCCAAGCAAGGTTGCATGCAGGCAGCTCAGTTCCAGTTTATGAATCACTTTGTCAGTTGACGTCGTTCCTCAAAGTGAAGACTCGCTTCACGAGGAGATGCTGCCAGATCTAATTGGTGCCCACACTAACCTGGCGTGCATCTTTTGTATCGTTTGGGCTGGGACGACTGACTGACAGGCAATAGGCAGATATGCATGTATGTATGTAAGTTAATGCAGCTGCAGGCCCAATGATGGAGTTTCAAGCCGCCCTTTTTTAGGTCCACCCTGGCTCTGGTTGCGCGTTCATCGTCAGTTTTTTTTGTTGAGCTGGACGTAGAACAGGCACCCTGGCAGCGAGTTGATACAGTGTATTGATGGTACTGTGGCCCCCCAAAGGTTACCTTCCCTGGGCATGCAATAGCAATGGCCCCTCACTGGCAAAGAGCTCTTCACCGCCTGTGACAGCGCCCGCGCTTTTTGGGGCGGGAACGTCATTATCATAGTAGTAATGGATCCATTACCTTAACTGATAATGGTAGTGGCACATGTCTGAAGCATTGGGACAAGCTGCCGCGGATTGCCCTTGTCCTCTTCCAGGTAGGCAGGTAATACTAGCAAAAGCATCCATCCATCGAATCTCGATTTACTACAGATATGGGCTCCGTACGTACGCCAGCACCTTGCTTGCCCAGGAGTGTGCGCGCTGGCACATGCCTGGTACAGTAGGTCCAGCCATTTCCACCCCTCGCTTCCATGTACTTAAGAGGAAGCTGTTTGTTTGCACATCACATCTTGATCTACCTTTTTGCGACGCGAAATCGACAGCGTGTATAGCTGCTTCAGACATATCCCCCCTCCTCCAGCAGACACTGGCAAACTGGTGCAGCGACTCTTGCAGATCCCTTGCGCCAAACAGGCTTTGGCGCTCTCCACCGCCTTCTTTGGTGGTTGATCCCGTCTGTACCTCCTCGCGGGCAACTGTTCCTTTTTAACCTTCGTGGCATCTGCGCCTAAGTTGATGATCTGGCATTTTCAGCTTTGGTCCCGGAGAAATAAAGTCAGGAATCCAGGTTGAAAGCGCCGCCATTGACAGGGTTTTGTGTTGTTCTAGTCCTGGACGGTCAGACAGAGCTTTAACAAAAACAAAAGGAGGCTTTCCCCCCCTCCTGCCAGCCGGCCGCTACCACTACAGCTTGGCGCCATCCTCGGGGGAAGAAGAGAAGCTACCTAGCCCAACCACCAGCGAGACATTATCCCACCGACCCCCACTACACCTTCACCTACACCTACACCTACTCGCTACTGCTCCCATCCGCTCTGCAGTCGCCTCTTCATCCCTTTTCAAAAACCACTCCTCCTCCCACTGGGAGGCAGCTAAGAAAACAATTGCACCTAACACACGACCGCACTCGACTCCAGAACGGCACATCAACATGGCCGACTCGAAGAATGTGGTGCGGCCAAGCACTGAAGATAACAGCCGCGACACCAGCTCTGCGCCCGCCTCGCCTCGCCCTCGGCTTCCCCATGGCTCCAGTGTCCCAAACATGAATGGGCCGCTGTATATGCAAACGTCCGGTAACAATGTTGTTCTCGTTCGTCGACTCAGGCGCAAGGAAGAAGGAACTTGGAAGCACCTTGCTCGCTGGTTTGTTGAGAACCAAGTTGGTACGTAGTGGCCCCGACCTTGGCTATACCTGGCCACCTACCATCATCTGTCCTTGTGGGCGCTACGAGCCTCCCGCCCACAGACCAATTCGGCTCGAATTCATGATACCAATGAACTTGAACTGACCCTGCATGTTTCCTCATTTATAGGCCTGTCATTTAACCTCATTGCTCTCCTCTTCCTGGCCCACGGATTCATTCCTAAAGCGAGAGCCCACACCGCAAAATTCTTCCACCTGTCCTACTCTAACCCGACGACGGGCAAATATGCCATCGGATTCGACGATACCTACCTTATTGCCTTTTTCATCGTTCTCTTCACTGGTCTTCGTGCTGGTACCATGGAATACGTCCTGGCCCCGTTGGGCAAGCTCAAGGGAATTAGCAAGAGAAAAGACCTGACTCGTTTCAGCGAGCAAGCTTGGCTGCTTATCTATTACAGCATCTTTTGGCCAGCTGGTGTTGTGCGTGCCCTATACAGCAGGAAGCTGTCACCTAGAAGCATTGAAAGCAGAGCTAACTCTGGGTCTAGTATCTCTATGTCAACTCACCTGCTTATTTGAATATGCGGGAGCTTTGGACAGATTGGCCGAACCGAGAGATGGACGGCGTGTTAAAGCTGTACATGCTCGCTCAGTGGGCTTTCTGGCTGCAGCAGATTCTTGTCATCAACATTGAGGACCGCCGAAAGGACCACTGGCAGATGTTTAGCCACCACATCATCACCACCGCTCTGATTTCGTCCTGTTACTGCTACCACCACACCCGAGTTGGCATGTTTATCCTGGTCATAATGGACGTGGTCGACTTGTTCCTTCCTGTAAGTGCATGGCGCCCTCTGGTTTAATCTCGGATATTTTGTCGTTGAAGCTAAGCTATCCTAGGCTGCTAAATGTTTGAAATACTGCGGCTACTCGACCCTGTGTGACTTTGCCTTTGTACTATTCATGTTATCTTGGTTCATTGCTCGACATGTATTTTACATCATGGTCTGCTGGTCCATCTATGCTCACATCCCTGAAGTATTGACTTATGGATGCTTCATTGGATCACACGATAACCTAGTCGGCCCTGTTGACACCCCGGAGGGCTTCAGCTATCTGATTGAGCCTTATTTCAACGCTACCGGGCGTGTGTGTTTCAATAATACCGTCAAGTGGGCATTCCTTACGCCACTTCTCCTGCTGCAAGGTATCACGATTTACTGGTTTACCATGATTGTGCGGGTCGCGGTCAAGGTTATCCGTGGCGATGGCGCTGAAGACTCTCGAAGCGACGATGAGGGCGACGAAGAGGACGAAGAGGATGAACTTATCTATGAGGAGGTTCAGCCTCTTGAGGAAGAAGTTGGCGTTGAGGACTTGGACCTCAAGAGCTGGGAGCGTCGAACCGGACTCAAGAAGCAGGCCTCTACTAGCGGCGTCAGCTTGCATGGCCACAGCGATCGCAAGGAACTGCTTAACCGTATTGGCTGCGAAAAGCAGATCGACTAAGATGGGGAGAAGGTTACCAGGAAAAAAAAACACGACAACTTACCCTGTCAGAGATGAAATGGCGTATTGGGAGTTTTTTATTTCTTTCTTTCCGCGAGAAACATCTGATTTGTACGAGTGACTGCAAGTATTGCTGCGCTTATCGTTTCGATTCCTTGGGGATATACCCTTTCCCCCATCTCTTCCTTTTTTCTTTGGGATAGCACTGGTTCGGATCGCCTCTATGGGAGAGTTGAAAACTGGGGGGGGGCTGATATGGATGCGTGGGAAAACGGAATGCAATTCTAGACTCCTGGATTTGATACCATTTTGCTGAAACAAGTGATTTACGACATGTTGATGCAAACAAGATGCTGTTTCCCGATAGACTCGGTATAGCGCTCTTCTTTTTCTTCCCTTCCCTTTCCTTTCCTTTCTCTTTATATCTGAGCCTAGGAAATGAGGCTGGTTTGATTTGCCATTTTGATTTTCTGGTGCTCTTACTGGGTGGGCAGCCTGGAGTGTCCGAGGACGCGTTTTGTTACGTTAGATACCAGAGACGCAAAAAATGGAATTTTTGCAGTTTCATACCGATAGGAATCAAGGTATAAATGGTAAACAAGAGTTACGATAAGCTATCTTTCTCTGGTAGTCAAAGCGCTCTACATGTGTAAATTTCGACATCATGATTAACTAATAAGCAAGCTTCCCATCTCTTGAGCCCCTTTCACAACTCCCCCCTCCTTTCACAGCCCCTTATTCAGCAATTCCTTGGCCAGATCTCGCAACTTGAACTTTTGAATCTTGCCACTCGCCGTTTTTGGATACTCCGTCACCCAGAATATATGCTTCGGCACTAGATGGCTGGATAGCTGGTCTCTCACCCAGGTGCGCACATCGTCCTTTGTTAGACGCTTCTCGGCGGCTGGCTCGTTTCCAGTGGATGATGATGATGAATCCCCCGTCGTCCACCCTCTCTTGGGGATGACAAAGGCGGCGACAGCTTCGCCGAGGCGCTCGTCGTCTACGCCTACGACGCTCACTTCCTGTACGCCGGGGAGCTGGAAGAGGCAGTTTTCGACTTCCAGGGGGTGAATGTTTTCGCCGCCGCGGATGATGAGGTCCTTGATGCGGCCGGTAATGGAGACGAAGCCGTCGGCGTCCATCTCGGCCTCGTCACCAGAGTACATCCACACTTTGCCGTCGGGATCCTGGATGCGGTCCTGGGCGGTGCGGACAGGGTCGTCAAAGTAGCCCTTCATGACGAGGTACCCCGAGGCGGCGAGCTCGCCGCGGGTGTTGAGGGGGAGGATCTCATCGCGGTTAAGGGGGTTGACGATCTTGACGCCGGTATGGGGCATGGGGGTGCCGACGGAGGAGGTGCGCTTGTCAAAGGGGTCGGAAGGGCGGGTCATGCAGCTGACGGGGCTGGTCTCCGTCATGCCGTAGCAGATGACGAGGTCCTGGAGGCCGAGGCGGTCGTAGATCCTGCGCATGAGGGACTCGGGGACGCTGCTGCCGGCGACGATGCCCTTGCGGAGGTGCTGGGGCGGGGAGGGGACGCCGCCGCTGCCGCTGCCGCTGTCGAGGGCCTCGAAGATGGAGACGAGCATGGTGCTGACGCCGTAGAGGCCGGTGGCGGCGTGGTCGACGGACATGCGGACGGTGGCGGCTGGGTCGAAGGCTGGGGAGGGGAAGAGGATGGCGGCGCCGGTGGTGGCGGTGGCCATGTAGCCGAGGACGGAGCCGAAGCAGTGGAAGAGGGGAGGGGGCACGACGATGCGGTCCGAAGGGTCGAGGCCCATGCGGCTGGCGATGAGGGCGCCGTTGTTGAGGATGGAGGTGTGTGCGAGCTGCGCGGCCTTGGGCGACGAGGTGGTGCCCGACGTGAATTGGATGTTGATGATGTCCGAAGGGTGGAGGGGCGAGTCTGGCGTGACGGGGCGGTCGGAGCCCTCGAGGAGGAGGCTATACGGCGTCAAGGCGCGGTGTTCCTGGAGGTTGAAGTCCACGATGGCCGGGTGGCTCGCGAGGTTATCCACCACAACGACCTTTTTGAGTGACGGCACAGTCTCGCTCTGTATCCCGCTGCTGGTCGTGAGGTCTCCGATGATCTTCTCCAGCAACGGGCGATTGCTCCGCCCCTGACCCGGCCGGTACGCCAGATCCGTCACCGCCCCAATGACCAAAACCTCGACGCCGAGGTGGCTCAACGCCGACCTAACCTGCTGAGTATTGAAGCTCGGGTTTAGGGGCACGAGGACCGCACCGAGCTTGAAGACCGCGTAGGTCAGGGCCGCGAACTCCGGCCCATTGCCCAGGGAGACGGCGACGCGGTCACCCTTGCGGACGCCGAGGGAGGCGAGGGACGAGGCCAGGCGGTTGGAGGTGAGGTCGAGTGCGTGGTAGGTGAGGCTGGTCTCGATGGCGTTGGGGGTCGGCGAGCGGGTGATGACGGCGGGGCGGTCGCCGTGCTGGGAGACGATGGAGGCGAAGTGCTGGGGGATGGTGCTGGTGAGGAGGGGGGGCTTGGGGTGAGAGGTGTTAGCGGTGATGGTATAATAAATAAATAAATAAAAAATACAAATAAAAACAAAAACGATGAATAATGCTGAAATGGGGTAAAGGTAATCAATCCAGCGAGTTTGGTTTGTTCTCCAATATCAAAAGCAGCTTATATCGCGTGATGGCTTCAACTCACTGGAGGAGCAACGATGCGGCCAACAACACTTTTGTGGCACCAAACTCGCTGGACAAGTACATGAAAGCTAGACTTTCTCAAAGAATTGATATGCTTGACGCAACGGAGGCTCCTAGCTCGGAAGCTATTAATACCCGTTTGTGTATAGGAGGTAGGTGGTGGTGGTTCGCTCTTCAATGTTCTCTCTTCCCCCCCTTTTTTTTTCACTGAATCGAAACCATCACAACACATAAACGTACAACCATATAACATATAACATATAACATATAAAATACCACAACCAAGACTCATCATATGTCGCCCCTCTCACCAACACAACCATAAACTCACCTCATTCGGTCCATGCCTTATACTCAACTCCGCCGCCGCAGCCGTCGCAGCCGTAGCCGCAGCACCAGTTCCCAAATGCCACTTCCTCCTGTAGCTGATACTCCTGGAAGAACCCACGTGCGCCAACAAAAGCGGGAAGAGGAAACCGCCGGAACGACGGCGCGTCAATCCCCCATTCCGGGACGATCTAACGGATCGGAGGAGGATCGCTGACATCCTTGGGGGGGGGGGGGGAGCTTACGAACGCACTTTTTTGTTTTTGTTTTGCCTGTATACTACTAGTGCTTGTAATAATTCAAGAACTTCCCTTATATATAAAGCTAATAATAATAATAATAATAACCTAAAAAATTACCCCCCTTTTTATTTTAATACAGTTAACCTTATTTAATATAACTTAAATTATATTATTATTAATACTCCTTTTTAATTTTTTAATATTATAATAAAGCGGTATATTAGCTGTTTTTTAATATAAGACTATATTATTTTTTTACTCTTTTTCCTTATAGAAAAAACTATTATTAAAATCTATATTAATTTAAAAAAAATATAAGCTATATAATAATATTATTTAATTATTATTTTATTAAAATAAACCTTAATAAATTTAATAATTTAATTTTAA
>CAKNET010000148.1:0-31753 GCA_930272545.1 Sphaerostilbella broomeana | reverse complement strand
TATATATTAAGATTTAATTTATATTATTTATTTATATTAAAAAATCTAAAAGTTAATTAAATAAAAATTATTTTTTATTAATATTTTTATAATTAATTAATATATTTATTAAATAATAAATTTTTTTATTATTTATTATACCTTAAATAGTTTTTATTTTAATAATAGGTAAAAGAATTAATTTATTAGAATTGAAATATTATAAGGGAGCGAATAAGTATATAAATTTTATTACTTTACTATCGGCTTATAACTAGGTCTTAGATATTAATAGTTTCAATTCTTGCCCCTTTCTAACTAGCTCGACGCCACGGTTTTTAAACCTCTTTTATTCTCGGCGCCGGAAAAACCCTAGCGCCGACAAGTTTAGAACTGGCACATGACACAGGGTCCAGTGCTACCGGGCTGATTTGCATCGGAGTTTAGGGGAGGTGGAAGGCCGCGCTAGACAAAATGCTCTTAATCGCAGGCCGTATGCTGCTTACATTCAAAGTATTACATGAGAACTACATCCTCTCTTCGATATTAAAAGAATTCGGCTACAATATAATAGTAGATTCTTTCGTTCCCGCTTATAACAAGAAAGCGTCCATTGATAGCGACGTGAGATTCTTAGGTGATGGTTCAAGCCAGTGCTTAGGATCTCTTCAATGCTCATCTTCATACATCTTTCAATTAAAGAGAAAGTGGCTATTGACTCCAGCTAGAGATCTTGGCTTGTGGGATAAAGACTGAAACGGAAAAAAATGATATGGAGATAAATTGGTCGGCTTGATGCTTGGCGAGTGATAAAAGAGAAGCAAGCATTGTTAGCCAGTTAGTTGTAGTCATAACTAGCGATTCATAGTATTATCTAACATCCATTCAGACATCGTTGACATCTTCATTCCATTGAACTGTTCCAGAATATCAACTGAAACCTCAATTATAGTATAATACTCAGTGTTTAAATTTATACGGAGTTACAGTGCTAAGCTAAGCTATGTTTGGTAAAGAGAACAGCCCCATGGCTGTAGTTTCATTAATCGGGTTATATATTTATTCCTTGCCTATTATTCAGATTGTGTAAGACACGCGGGAAGTCATGTCACACTATTTATTTCATCTCAAGTGAGGACTGATCAAAGCAGATCCAATTTTGAAGTTTAGCACTCAGTACCTCAACACTTGGCTCCAGTTAGAAAGACTCATATATTAACAACCATGGAATTTTTGTTGACTAATGAAATTAATATTTTAGACCCTAAGTATTCATTCTTGAGGAACTAGTTATCCACGTAGTCGCTTCATTTCAGAGTCATAGAGTGGCTCCTTAACAACCGTAGCCGGAATTCTTCGACCAAAATACTCCAATTCTACCCTATCTCCTTCGTTGACTGTACTAGGTAGGTATGCGTATGCAATTGGCTTGCTGACCGTAAATCCAAAAGCAGCACTCGTCACATAGCCGACAGATTTACCCTTGAGGAACACAGGTTCTTTGCCCATAACCATTGACATTCCATCGTCGACAGTGAGGCAGCGCAGATGTCGCTTCGCTTTCTCTTTAGACTTTCCTCTAATAGCACACTGGCCGACAAAGGGAATCTTTTTGTCAACTTTGACGGCAAATTCGACACCGGCTTCATAAGGGTCATGTTCCGTCGTCATGTCTGTGCCCCAGGATCGAAATCCTTTCTCCAGTCGCAGAGAATTAAATGCACTGCGACCTGCCGCGATTATTCCATAAGCCTGTCCCGCATCCCAGAGAGTGTCCCAGAGGCGAAGGCCGTTTTCTGCACTGGTATATATCTCCCAGCCCAACTCGCCAACGTATGAAAGCCGCATAGCAGTAACGGGTATGCCAGCAATGCTTGCTTTCTTAACACGGAAATAGCGAAGTCCCTTGTCAGAAAAATCATCTGACGTAACCCTACAAACGACATCCCGTGCACGGGGCCCCCAGAGTCCGATGCAACAAGTGCCTCCAGTAATATCTCGGATTCTGACAAGCTTCTCGGGCATTTTTTTCGACTGTAGACGTGCTTCACGAGATAGGTAGGCCATATCAACTGGTCCATTAACACCAACTTGGAATAAGTCGTCATAGATTCTGGCCACCGTGATATCACTTCGGATTCCACCGTATTCATCGAGTAATAGGGTGTATGTAATTGCACCGGGTTTTCGGGAGACATTGCCTGTTGTAATGAAGTCTAGAAACCCAACTGCTCCAGGGCCAGACACCTCCAATCGGCGCAAAGGTGTCATGTCATACATGGCTACTGAGGTACGAGTTTTCCATGCTTCTACTGCTGCAATTTTAGAGTAGTGGCAGTTTGACCACGCATCTCTCTCAACAGGTTTCCATTCGGGTGGTAATTCTGTTAGTAGCTTTTGGTTGGCCTCGTACCAGTGTGGTCGCTCCCAAGCGCCTTCCTCTAGGAAGTATGCTCCGAGCTCACGTTGGCGAAAATAAAATGGACTGACACGCAAGTTACGGGGTGAGTTTCGCGACTGAAGTGGATGAATTATATCATAGACTTCGACAAAATTTTGCTCCGAAGTTTCAGCCACATATTGGGAAGTGAGTTGAACGTCTTCAAACCGCGTTAGATCACACTCTGATAAATCGACTTGTGACTTTCCATAAGTCAAAACTTCTGCTAATGCACGAGCTACTCCAGCTGAGTGTGTCACCCAAACCGCTTCTGCAACATAGAACCCGTCCACTGTTGGTGATTGTCCTACAAGAGGACCTCCATCGGGGGTGAATGAAAAAACGCCATTAAACCCATCTGTAATCTTACAGTCTTTTAAGGCTGGGATAAGTTCTTGAGAAATTTGCCAAGCCGGTTCAAAGTCCTCTTGGGTGAACTTGAGACGGGATGGCATTTGAAGTTCCGTAACGTGCTTCGGGGTTGGGCCCAGTGCGGTGGCAACAACAGGTATCGGGCGATGTCCATAATACCCAATCCCGTATTGACTACCGTGTTCGCGATAATAGAGGTCCTGATCTTGATAACGTAGAATTGGTAGTACAGCGCTATTTGACGAAGCGTCTTGACGTTGTTGAGCTGGCACAGTAGTAGTCTTGACGTATTGGTGAGCCATAGGGAGAAGAGGGACAGTCAGGTCGACCATTGCCCCCACCTCAACCCCCCAAAATCCAGCGCAGGAAATAACTATATCTGCAGGAATTATGGAGTCGTGGGTAATGACACCGGTGACGTGGTTATCGACTCGCTCGATAGCAGTGGCAGTTGTGGACCCAAGATATCGGACTCCAGCTTCACGAGTTCTCGCCATGAGAACTTGAACAGCAAGAGCAGCTGATGCGAGTCCATCACTGGGAATATAAAGTCCGCCCAACACCATGTCTTTGTTTAAAAGAGGATATCGTTTAAAGCATTCTTCAGGTGTAATCAATTGTGCCTCAACCCCCCATGATGAGGCAAACCCGTGTCTTCGCTTCAGCTCTTCTAGTCTTTCAGACGTGGTGGCCAATTCAAGGCCACCCACTTGATTAAAACAACATTCGCCGTCCTTTGATAGTGATAGTAACTTTTTCACAGTATATTTGGCAAATAAGGTCATAGTCTTGGATGGGTTTGTCTGGAATACTAACCCTGGAGCATGCGATGTTGATCCTCCGGGCATATTCAACGGTCCCTGATCAATGACAGTGATATCATTCCAACCGCGCGAGTTCAACTCATCAGCCAGATTCACACCAACTATGCCTGCACCAATAATTACAACAGCAACTTGTGTTGATGTCAAGGTCATGGTTGCCGCCTCGATGAGATGACTGTCTTCGTTTATCAAGTGGTTTCGGGTAAGTCGACGCCTGTATCAAATATAATTATTATTTACAAAACCGATGATCAGTCTCATAGACATTTACAATATACTTTACGTATTGTACGATATATAGGGGCACGAGATCTTGGAAAGGTTTCTTTGAATTGAGCTTTGTATCACGTGACCGGCAAATGGGACATCTGCCCCGATCTTGTCGGAGGTACTTCAGTAGCTCCGGAACTCGGACTCTGATAAGTAATGACATGTAAAATCTACCTGGGGGTGTGTTATCAAAATATAAATGAAATTTCTCCATCCAGGGCTTTATATTAAAACAGTTCAGAAAATTACCTGTTAACCTTTGCTTCGCCATTTAGTCCTCTTCTCTATTTTTCGTTGATTTGTATGCCAGCTATCTTACAACACGAAACTTTGTCATTCAAATATCATGTCATAGTCAAGCACACAACATTCTATTACCTAGTGGAGAGTAATTATACTGACTTGTGACAATATGGTGTGATGCATTTCATTAGAGACACCCCCGCCATCCTATGAGACTTGCAGACGGAGAACCTTCGGCTCACCTCACTCGGACCAATAAGGTGAGCTGGGTGAGCCTCGCTGCTATAAGCTCACCCTACGCTCTTTTCTGAGGTGATGATCTCTGGGTGATCCCTGTTTCAGCTCTTCGTTAGTGGACCAGATGGCTCGCTTCGCCCATCCCTCTCGCCAGGCATCATCGTGCATCGTATATCATGACAATTGTACACAGGGTCCGATGCGTAAAATGTTTACTATTGAAAGACCACGTTGTGTTGGTCACTTGGACTACTGATCTATTCGCTTTTCTATTCGTGAGGCAATATTTGGCGATACGGGCAGCTTCGGTGTCGAGTATAACGCTGTGCTGAAACAATATGACACATTCGGAGAGTATCTCGCGACCTTCGCAAACGTGTGCTGACTAGAGCGCGAGTTGACTTTGGGCAAGCATAGGCACATAACGCCAAAATGGATAAGGATTTGCGATTCTGCAGCCTGGAAACCGGGAAACTGAGCGAAAACACCCCTTGGATAATTTTTGGGGACATCTGAGTTAGGACTATTGCTAATAGTAACTCAAGTAGGCAAGATCGAAAGCCATGAGCTCGATGAGAGATGACGCCCGGGGTTAGAGTATAACCGTGCCTAGATTGCGTTTTGCTCGTTCTGACGCCCTTTGTTCGATCATATTAGACTACATAGCTGTTACGATTGAATTTAATAGTTATAGGAACGTTAGCTGTAATATAAATCCTTAGTACCTAATCGGACACAGTGTAGGCAAAGCTCGTGAAATATGTCGGAACTTTACTTGCGGTTCTTCCTATAGGCTAGCTGCTTATACTTATATCTATAGGTATATGTAGCACTTGATTCTTTAAGAATCGGATCTAGTATTTTTTCTGCTGACTTAAGAACTTTTGGAATTGCAGTTTTAGATAAGCTTGCTAGCCAAAGTTTCTCTCTTTCTAACAACTTTATGTATATATATGAATATTTGCTCGTCTACCATACTTGTGAATATATAGTCTAGTTCTATTATTGATTCTTAATAAGAGACTTTCTGCTACTTCGAGCTTTGCGAAACTTCTCCGTTCTTTTAGTAAATCTATTCAATTACTTATTAACTATATGTATAACCGATTACCGGGTTACTTACAGAAGACTCTCTATGTTACGACAGATTCAATCTTTTTACAGGAAAAAGTAAGATAAGTACTATTATAGCTAATTATTAATGCTTTCGTAATTTCTTCGAACGCTCTTGCATTTTGCAAGAGATATATAGCAGTAGTAAAAAGTAATAAATCGCTAGGGTTATTTTTAGATAGTCGAAGCCAATTTTCGATCGCAAATCTTATTGTATGTACAGAATTATAGTTATTTACGGCGACAGTAACTGCGAGTATATTACCTACAGCGAAGGCTTGAGGTACTTTCCTATTCTAGTAGTGAATCACAGAACAAATGATTCTCATGGCAGCAATATTTCCCCTGAGTCTCGGGCAGGTGAAGGGCATCCACGACTCATCCCCTTGTAGACATTCTTCTATTGAGTAAAGGGTGATCCAATACCCGGCGTGCCTTTTAGCTTCGTTTGGGTCGGTATATGCATTTGTATAACGAAGCCTAGAGAAGTTCCTATTGCTGGTCCAAACATCGGCGTTCGTCAAGGAATTGTATGTCTACGTTGTTGACTGTGATATTGGTGCGATTTGGAAAGCTGAAGATGTCGGCTACTTTGGTGTAAAAAGCAAAACCGTCAGTGAGATCCACGGTGGTGTGTGTAACGTCGCCGCCGATGTAGCGTCCTGGCATGCTGCTACTGGATCTGAAGTGATGAATGACAAGCTTGTGCCGAGAAATGGATCTGCGGAGATAGGATATACTGCGAGCAAAGCACTGAAGAGAAGAAGGAGGATCATCGTTCGTTACTGAGCAGTTGGTTTTAGTTTGTTACCGACCAATTGCGTTATTGTCTTTGAGGTCGTTCGAGAACACCCATTTCTTTTCTGCATAATCAAGACACTGAGGACAACCTAGACATTATATCTAAGTTTATACGCTTCACAACATAGTCAGTCTACTTAAAGCCCCAATACGTCATGTATTCCCGAAGGATTAGGCAGAGAGTACAAGCCTCAACCAAGACAAATGAAAGCCCCTATGAAGCGAGCTCTAAGCCGTCAATCACTGCAAGATGCGTTTAACCTGCCCTAGATGGGTCTCTCGTATTGGCCGCTATTTCTACCACTGAAGCCGAGAAGCCGACTGCCCTTACCCTGCAATTCGGCCTGTCGGATCCTATTATCCTATCTGCGTGAATTGCTTGACTTAGTCATATGTAGCATGGATGTCATGGGTAGCTAGGTAACCTACTACGCCATAACACCCTATTGTATGTCGCCCTCTTCTTCATAAGCTACTTACTACTTCTTGGGATATTACATAACCTTAGCCAGGTGATACTGCTATGTAAGGCGAAGCTTCCGACTGATAAGGTTGCGCGGCGTAAGAGTGTATTGTTCACTCCTTATAGACGTGGTTCTAGCACACGAAGGCTATGGGAAGCCCCTCCCTTCTGTGACCATGACAAAGCACGCCGCTACTCCCACAAAAACACCATCGTACACTTATTCAAGCACCCATCTCGTAACAACAAACAGATATCCACTATCCGCCTGTATCAATTCATTCAGACGTACCCTTGCATTATTGCAGCTTCGGCGTTCATAATAGATGAACCAGCTGCCCCAATAATAGTGTTATGACTTAATGTAACAAACATATAATCAAAAACTTCGCTTGGGTCGGGCCTAATTCTTCCCACATTGACTGTAAATCCTGCTTCAACATTTCGATCTAAACGTGGTTGAGGACGATTAAGCTCGTCGTAGACAACAATAGCACGTTTAGGAGCAGAAAAACAACCAACAATTTGAACATCGGACACATACTCTCCTAAAGCCGTCCGGACCTGGTCCAAAGTTGGTGGGGGTCGTTGAGCAAAACGTACTGAAACACATAAAACATGACCATCGAGAACAGGTACACGATTACATGCAACAGAAATTGGTATAGACTGATTGATGATGCTGGCTGATGGATCCTTTTGAAAATTTCCAAGGATCTTGCAGGCTTCAGCCTGGATCTTGTCCTCTTCTCCTTCGATGTAAGGAATGACATTGTCAAGGATATCCAGACCTTAACCTGATTAGTATTCTGCCTTTTCCACAACAGCTGCGATATATAGACTCACTCGGAACCCCTGGATAGCCGGCGCCAGATATTGCTTGAAGCGAGGCAACACTGGCTTGATCGATAGGGCCTAATTTTTGAAGGGCTGCGAATGCCACCACAAGGCCAACAACTAGCACATTTAGATTACTGCCTTAGTATTTGAAAAGATACATGTATACATACCGGCACAATTGCTGTTGCACACCAGAAAGCCTTTCTGCAGCTTATAATGCTCTCGTTGAGCAGGAATAAGTTGCAAGTGTGCTAGATTCACGGTTGGAACCATCAACGGTATCAATGGAGCCATTCGATGATTTCCAGCGTTTGAGAAGATGGCAAAATCAGCTTGAAGAAAAGCCATTTCAACCTCACCAGCCACAGATGAATCAAGGCCAGAGAAGATGATTTCGCAGTCTGAATAGGATGATGGTGTGCATGGCCGTACTATCATATCTGCGACCTTTGGAGGTACTGGCGTGGAATGCTGCCAATGAATGACACTAGCATATCGCTTTCCTTCTGACTTTGCAGATGCTCCGACTGCTACTAGTTCGAGAAGAGGGTGGTTTTCTAAGAGTTGCACGAATCGAGTTCCGACGGCACCGGTTGCGCCGAGGATTGCTAATTTTGATCAGTACCATGATAAGAAACAAAGGCAGATAGTAGCTTCGTACCGCATTTTTTCTTGTTGGTGCTTGGTGTCGCCATCTTGTGTCTGTCCATAGCAACACCGCTGTAGATGTTTTTCCCTGTTACCTAGGCAATCCACGAAGAGCGGGGGGTAACTTAAATTTTTCTTCTGTTTCTTTGAACTAGGCCTCGGGCGTCGGGGACAGGATTATCCGCTTTGTTCGTTCCGAGTTAAGCGAGAAGGCCGCCCAAATTAGCAATTATTAGCTGCCTCTAGCCACCCCGCTTTTTGGGAAGTTTCAGCAATTTTAGACCCAACTTAGAGGCGAAGACTCTTAAGTTGGTGACTGAAAGTGGTACCAACGGGTCGGCCCTATAGACCACGTCTCACTTACTATTTGAGAATCTCTATACTATTTGAGAATCTCTACACTATTGCTATCTAAAATTAACTCTGTATATAACGGAGGGTAGCCCCATCAATTATTGGCCAATTTGGAAGTCAGACGTCACCTCAATTATAGTTGTGCTACGTGAATTCGCTCCTTTGACAGGCCTCGTCTTCCCTTTGTACTAATTCAACGGCAAAGTTTGATATTCATCAACATGGGCCGAAGTCGACATCTGCGTAACGACCAACCTGAGGTAAGTAATTGGAAAAAGGTGCTTTGCCATGCTATTCTTCTGAAATCTAACTGAAGTCTAGAGAAAATGGACAGCATGCTCTCGGTGTAGAAGGAGCATTCTCAAACACGAGACAGTTGCACACAGAGCTGCCTGCAAGATTTTTTGTTGCCCATCGTGTCGCACAAGACTGCCTTGGGACTAACGCCAGCCCCATCGTGCGGTCTTTCAGTATTGGAACTGTAGACACTGCAGCGCAAGGATTTTACAAACCGACAAAGAGGCTCATCATGCGCTCTGCAACAAGTGGAAATGTCATCGTTGCCAAAAGAAATTTCCGGTTGCAGCCAAACCCGAACGTCTCTCGACTTGTTCCACTAGAAGCAAAACTCTTACGAGCAAAGGCAAATGGGAATGTTGTTACCGCAATAAACGCTTCTCTATGAATGAAAGAGCGACACGTCTTGCATTCTGCAATTTCGACAGGTGTGGTAATTGCCGGTCAAAAATATCACGTCGTAACGTTGCGGCACATGCCACTACCTGCCGCGCGGTCTAGCGGTGCCCGTGTTGCTTTCAAAAATTCCCCCGTGAGAGGAAGGACATACATGAAGCTGAATGCTGGAGATGCCGGCGCTGTCTGGCACAATTACCCCGATCTCAGCAAAAGACCCATTCACTTACCTGTAAATATTGGATCTGCGCGCGATGCGAAAAGCGGATGTCCTTGACTGACAAGGCCCATCATCGTTGGAGTGTCTGTCAAGCTTGGAAATGCCGTTATTGCCGCAGTGAATGTCTTTGGAAAGATCGGCTGTCGCATTCGGCTGATTGCGAAGTTTGGCGTTGCCGGAGGTGCAAAGCTCGTTTGCCTCGTGATGAGCGAGACGCACACTCAATTGCCTGCAAATTCTGAAGGTGCTTCCGATGCGAAAGAACCATGGCCTTAAGCGAAAAAGAAATCCATCGTCTGGATGTCTGCAGAGACTGGATCTGTCGGCATTGTGATTTCTCAGGTCTCTGGGCGAATCGAAAGGCACATGTAGCCGCTTGTCTAGATTGGCAATGTCTGCTTTGCAAAAATCGTGTCGTCCGCAAAGAGAAAAACAACCACCGATCAAATGTTTGCAGGCATTTCCGGTGCTTGAACTGTCGCAAGCTCATCCCTCTGGCTGACGCTGATGCTCACCGATCAACTTCTTGCAAGCTTTGGTACTGCCGTGGCTGTCAAAAGAGATACCCTCTTGCTGAAAAGAAGACACATTTCTCTGTCTGCGAAAGGGTCTACTTTTGTTGGAAATGCTTTGCAGCTTTGCCTTTTGCTGAAAGAGCTACGCATTTCCGCAACTGTACCTTTGAACCTTGTCAAAATTGCAACAAGCCAATCTCCCTTGAAGGCAGTATCGCTCATGCACAGAGCTGTGATACCTACAAATGTCGACGCTGCCGTGGGAGTTGGTCCACCTTCGCAGAATTTGAAACCCATCAGCTCTCCTGCGAATCCTCTAAATGCCCTCGGTGTCGAAAAAAATTTGATACCAAGGTACAATGGAAAAATCACCTCACTATTTGCCGCGTTGTCATCTGCCAAGGGTGTAGACAGCTAATACCTACCCAAGAGGAGCCGAATGAACATCACAGAAGCTGCTCTTACTGTTTCATTCGAGATGCTCGCGAGAGAAACAACAAGATTATAATCACTGCGACCTTCACATTCGGGGCCCGAAAACAAGAGCATCAGTTGCTTCGCTCCTTCTTCAGCGCGGAACGCAATTCCCAATGAACCCTCACATAGATCGCACTATGAAGTTGTGGGCAGACGAGCCTCTCAATACTGCTGTCATTGACTTTGAGTACACTGCTGGCCGGAAAGGGCATCGCAAAGTGCTTCAAATGGCAATAGCGAATGCACATGGTGAATGGATTGTTCCTTCTACAAACATCAACTACGGCACATCGTCAGAAGAACTCGAATCCGAAATAGATCATCTTGCGACAGGAAGTTTCTAAAGTGCCAAAGCTATTCGGAAGACCTACGACGTGCAGGATGTGCAGGATGAGAGCCTTCTACCGTGGCGTACGCCTCGAGAGATAGCGAACATGATTGAACACTATAGCACAGTCTGTTTTCTACATAAGCCCCTGAGTATGTTGAAACTAATTAAGTTTTCGATATAGGAGCATGGTCCCATCAAGACTGTTCTTTTCTGGAGCCCCTCTTTCGTCGATTTTGAGTCTCTCACAGAGATTTTGCAATTAGCCCAGAGGGATGACTTGATTCCACCCAGACCGCGGATGACAGCACAGCCATTGACCTGGTTGAGATTCGCACGGAAGGAACTTGGACTGGAAGGGAATCTGATGCTTCAATTGGGTGAAGTCCATAAATCATTATTCCCGGAATCCAAGCTCAACGGTCACTGGCATCAGGCTGGCGCAGATGTTCGCATAACATTGGATCTGATTAACTTTTATTTTCAGAAAATCGGTGGTCAGGCACACAAAGCAAAGATCGAAAACTATCTCTTTTCTTCATGCGACGATCGACAGCGAAGATCGACAGCCCGCTGACTTGGCGGGAGAACAGTAATTTGCAAAGAACGCCCAATACAATGGTGCAGAATATACATGGGACAGTGATGTCGAAAATGACTGGGATAGCAACGACGACGATGAGGTAGAAGACAGCGAGCAGGATGATTCGGACAGTGAAAAGCGATGATGACGACTGCGACAGTGAAAGTAACGATGACGGGGAGAGCATCGTATTATAGGAGCGGTTGGAAAGGGCTGAATGGATGCATGGTTAGCTGATTCTGTCCAGACAGTTACCCAGTGTTCTTTATGACTTAGCGCCTAGGAGAGGCGGAGGACCATGAAATCATAGATTTATAATCCTCCATATAGTTAGCCACTATTTGTATGCGAATTCATTCTTCAAAATGTTCCTAGGAGAAAAGAGCTTGAATCGCCAGAGGTTGGATGGGCTCCAGCCTTGGTATAGTATAGTACTGTGTATGATTCTCTGGAATTGCCTCAAGTGGGCGAAACCTTAAGATACATTGTAGGCTAGAAACCCTGGCCCTGGGCATGACCGTGAATTAATCAAATCGTCCATTGGGACATGGCTACCTCTTTTCAACATGCATGCGTTCTCAACCAGCTATCGCTAATCGTGTACTTGTAACGCTGCTCTCGCGCTCTGTAAAACAGTGTCTACTCGGCTACTTCGCTGAGGCTTCTCGCCTTGCTTCTCCAGCTAGGGTTCTGCCTGCCATCGAGTATATGACGCCGTTCTCGTTAACAACGCTTTCCCCCCATCTTTGTGGCTGGCTACGTGCCAGTCAGTGGTCTAAATTGGCACTGAGAAGTCTACTTCAGTGCTTTTTAAAGTTCTTCTTGTGGATAGGCAGGGCGAGGAGATAATTATAATTTAGAAAATTAGCGTGATACAATTTTCCTTCAAATATTGAGGACGTTGTATGTTCGGCAACATGACAGCTCTGTTTGACTGCAACTATATTATTCAGAAGAATCGCATTCCAAGGATATGGAATACTGTGAGAAAAATCTAAAGTCATTGTGTCAAAGGTTTAGAAACCAGAATACCCGCCTTCCCGCCCACTCCGCCCACTCTCCAAATATGGAGGATTTGGTTGATGTGAATGGACCGCTTAGCAGCCAGCATAGATAGCTGCAATGATGCCTATCCGTGGCATGCTTCCTGGTACCAAGATCAGGTTAAGAGCGCCCTGGGAACCAGATTCGACGATAATTATAGACTCTGGTACAATAATCATGCGAATCACGACTATGATGAATACGCGGTACCAGATTATCAAACCTCACAGCTTGTGACATTCAGAGGCTTGATTCAATATGCACTACTTGAGCTAGCCGACTGGGCTGAATAGGGGACCATGCCTGCTGACAGTACTAACGCGACAATCAGTGGCGCACAGGTGTCGGTTACAAACACTCCCGCGGAGCGACATGGTATTCAGCCAGTGGCTACGTTGACAGTGAACGGTGCGGTGAAGGCGGTTGCGCGAGTTGGAGAGACTGTCACTCTCAATGCTCATGTTGAGGGACCCCCTGGCATGAGCAAAATCGTCGCCGTCGAGTGGGATGTTGTTGGCACGGGAGACCTTGTCCCTTATCCACTATCCTCGCCGGCATCTAGCTTGGATCTTGAGGTGCAAACGTACTATAATGATACCGGATAACATCTCAACGCGAAGGAAATGCTGATTCGCTCTACGCTAGGGCAATGTATCTTGGGCGTGCTAGAGTTGTCGTCAATTAGAACATATGGAGTATACACACACTGGGTGTTCTCTGATTTGATAAGCTCAAGTCAAGTCGGATAAGTGTCGTATACATACCTTATAAATCTCTTGCCTTCCCTCTTCCGGAGTAGCAGTTCCTGTCGCAGCTATTAATCCGACAAAGAAAATTTCCGCTGACCTCAGACATATGTCTATTGTGGCCTTTTTGTTCTTGGTGATTCTACCTGTCAAAACGGAGATATAGAAACGGAAAATGTCAATTTGCTGATCTACGGAGGGCAATGCGGAACCTTGCCCAAGCTCATCTGACTTGATGCATTCCCTTGTGGCCAACACATCCGGTGATGGTACAAGTGTTCCATTAGCCGACCTCTTGTTGTAAGTCCACCTAGAAGATTTTAGTCCCTATAAAACAAGACTGCAAGCAACAAAGCACACGTTACATAAAGTCCTTTCATCCCTTCATACCGATCACGAGTCTTCCTGTTATAAACAGTCTCAATAGCTTTGGAGTCTGTCTCCAAACACTGTCCATATTGATAGCCTTGTTGCCTAGCTCGATTAATGGTCTCTTTCTGTTTTCTGAGTAGCGTTGCTAGTCGCCTCTGTTCATTAATCATAGTGTTCACAAATAGACGATGTAAATAAACGATATACGAGAGGGCGTAGGGAGTCAAAGATCAAGATAGATGAAGATTTAGGTCTTGGTTTTCAAATCGGAAGGCGAGCGAAAAGTATCAGCCATTTATACAATAAACTAATGTACAGATCAGAAGAAACACCACAACCTGTATGCCAGCATATACGTGCTAGCTGCAGAATCGATAGGTCATCCGAAATCACTTGGATCACCTAGGTCAACCACTGCGGCACCATATGGAGCTCAGCTCACCCAAAGTAGCTCTTCTGACTGCTAAAAGCAGCGTGCTTGGGTAAGCTTTAAGCAAGCTCGTTCTGGGGTCCTAATAGACGTACGGGGCCCCGTACGTTTAATATATACGGGATCCCGTACATTTTTATATAAGCAAATCCTGCCACCAAATATATATTGTGTTGGGCTTCGGCCGCACGTGCCCGAAGAGACCGGCTTTACGCGGCCTGATTCCGTCCGTAGGGTATAAAGGAAGCCGTTCCCTAGCTCTAAGGACCAGATCATCGATTTTATATTATATTGATTCGCTTTCTTGTATTTTAGGAATATAAGTTCTTTAGCTACGGCCTTTATATTATTATTATTAATTTGATCTATTAAAATAAAATATTCTAGATAAGCTAATAGTTTATTCTTAGGCTTATTTAATCCGGATTTATTTGATTAAATACTTTATATTATTTATATTATTAAATATTATTTTCCTACTTAGTAAACAATTAATATTAGTTAATTTGCTAAAGCCTTGATATAATTGAGATATTATATACTACTTAGATAATATAGCTTAGGTACTAGGTATCTTTTCTATAATATTATCATAACCTGGCCGTCATAACAATCACAGGGCATACCTAACCAATCAGAACTATAATAAATAATAATAATTATAACTAATCACAGGAATATTCACTAGAAATAAAGTGAATATAAATAAATTACTAATTAAGAAAGATTATTTACTAAAAATAAAGTAAATATAAGTAAATACCTTTAATATATATATTAACTTTATTTATATTTATTAAAATAGTTTAATTAGTTAATTATTAATATTAAGTATTTACTAGAATATAGTATTTTATAGAATTGTAATATTATTTACCTATTACCTATTATCTCTCCTTAGTTCTCTTACTAATATAAACCTATCTTATATTAGTTTATCCCTTGGGAACGATCAGCATGTTATATTATATTAATAGCCTTAAATACCTTTAATATTAATTACTATATATATTATTCATATAGCATTATCCTCGAATTCCTATAGAATATATCTACTAAGATATAGGTAATTAATCAAATCTAACACCTTAAATCCACTACCCCTATTTATTAAAATATATTAATAAACCAAGGCAACTTTAATAATTACTAAAAGTCCCGCCTCATTAATAAATAGGCATTTATTATTATAACCAAGTCTAGTATTCCTAATACTATTATTAATAAGCAAAGGATTATATATATATATAAGATTCTCCGAGTATATATAGGATAATAATATAACCGCTATTCCAAGACCCGGGTTATATAGGACTATATTAATTATAAACTAATAAAGAGGGAGGGGTTATTTTACTCGGCCCTAGCCCATTTACTCATAAAAAGTCCTAGCATTAGCCCCAAGATCACAAAAAAGCACCTAAAATAAACTAGCTAAATATAAATCCCCGGTAACAAACTTACCGAAAAATACATTACTAGAAATATATTTACTATAAAAGATAATATTATAATCCAGAACTTCTATAATACAGAGGACTTTAATAGCCCCGGCCTAATATCACCCACTATCTTCATTAAAAAAGGTAATATAGCTATATTATAATAACCCGAGGTAAAAGAGAATAGGCTAATCCCTCTTAAACATATATTTCCCGGCAATATATCAATAAGGAGAATACACAAGCTATAACGCTACTAGCAGGCCACGCAATCTCTATAAAACTATAAAGGGGAGAAAAAAAAAGAGAGGCCTAGTATATTACCAAATAAAAAAAAGAATATAATTTATATCATACTAGTCAAGGCACTTAATACTTAATATATAATATAAGGGTTTTTAATTATTTACTATAGTAAGGTTTATAAAATTAGCAATTTAAGCTTATAAATAAAAAAAGACATTATTAGATTTAACTTATTTACTATCTAGGGTAAGGGCTATAAATTCGATAATACTAGCTAATTATTATGTAAAGGTTATAGCTAATATATTAAATAAAGACTCTTTACTTATCACTAATATTCCTAAGTTTTATAACTATTACTAATATCACCCTAAAATAAATAACCATATAATTTAATATAACTCCTTTTTAATTTATAGATGCAATACCAATAATTCTATTATAGGCAATATTACTCTTTATACCTCCGCCCTTGATAATACTTATTATATACTTATATATCTATTATTAGAACCTTCCTTTTTTAACCGACTTAAATCCTTAATATTTACAAATCTTATCTATAAATTAAAAAAGGTATTATAGCTTACTAAATCCATTAGCCTTACTCACACTACTATCTACCAAATATAATTAAAATACTGCCTCCCCTCCCCTCTCCTTTCCTTCTACCCTTAACTATATTTAGCAAATAAAAAAAGAAATATACTAGGCATTTAAGATTACTACTAATAGCTACTAAATTAATATAATATACCTATATATCCAATTATAGCTATAGAACACTCACCCGGCCTCCTAATAGTATTATAACTATTAAATTAAGTTCTACTATTAGATTAAATAAATAATATATAGGGAAATTAACCCGGCTTATTAATTAATAGAGGTATACCAGACTTCAAGTAAGTTAAGTATATATATACCGGTAAAAAGAGATATTCCTATAAATTAATATATAGCTAGTATACAATAACAAGCCGGAATATAAAATAATAAAAGATTATTAAATATCTTTTATCCAAATATTTTAAAAAAAAGATTAAGTAAATAAATAATAATAATATCATTAAAAGTCTATTATACCTATCTATACTTATCGCACTATTATAAATAAAATAGCGCCTATATCACCAAACTCCTATATTAAAGCAATAATATCTATACCATACCCTTAGGTATAACTCTTAACAATAATATAATTAAGCGCCTCCGCGATATTAATATTATCATTATATATAAAATAAAGGTATTAAATATTTAATACTTTATTAAAAGCTTGTTAAAAGGCGAGGCATAGACTATTATACTAGTAGTCCTAAGTATAAAATATAAGCAAAAGCCTTAAGAGTCAAGAGTATAGGGTAATAATATAAATAAATAACTAATTAATTATATACCTAATTAAGTATAAAATAAAACTCTAATACTATTACCCCTATATATTAAATATACCTTAATTAATCCTACTAGTAATAATATTTTAACTATTATTATCTCCTTAAATATTTTAAATTATTTAAAAAATCCTTAGTTACTTAATTTCCCTTATATACCTAATAATTACTAAAGTTTTAATAAATACCCCGAGTTTAAAGTATATTTTACTATATTACACCAGCTACCCTATACTTATAAAATTACTATTATTTTTTAAATTACTACTTCTTAAATTATAAAGCCTTAAATTAGTCGAAATCTATAAAAACGCTTTCCTTTACCAAGTCTATTCACGCTTCCTAGCTTAATTGCTACCTTTATTACTACTTCTTAAGTCGTAAAGCTTTAAATCGGTCGAAATCTACAAAAGCGCCTTCCTCTGCCAGGTCTGTTCGTGCTTCCTGGCTTAATTGCTGCCTTCGCTACTGCCTCTTAAGTCGCAAAGCCTTGAATCGCTACTTCTCGAGTTGCAAAGCCTTAACCCATTACTTCTCAAGTCCCAAAGCCTTAAATCGCTACGCCTCGGGTCACTGCTTCTTAAGTCGCAAAGCCTTGAGTCGCTACTTATTAAGTCGCAAAGCCTTGAGTCACTGTTTATCAAGTCACAAAGCCTTAAATCGCTGCTTCTTAAATCGCTACTTCTCAAGTCACAAAGCCTTAATTCAGTTAAAATCTATAAAAGTGCTTTTCTTTATTAAGTCTATTTACATTTCTTAGCCTAATTATTACCTTTACTATTACTTCTTAAATCGCAAAGCCTTAAATTACTACTTCTCAAGTTATAAAGCCTTAAATTACTACTTCTTAAATCCTAAAGCCTTAAATTATTACATTTTAAATCATAAAGCCTTAAATCAATCAAAATCTATAAAAACGCTTTCCTCTACTAAATCTATTTATATTTCTTAGCCTAGTTACTACCTTTCCACTTAGCACCAATTTTAGCTTTTTGCCACTCCTTGGCAAGGGTAGTGTACTATAAGCCTTAATTAAGTCTTTTAATAATAAACTAGCAAATATATACTTTAAAAAAGTATAAGGCTTATTATTAAACCTTAAGTATAGGGTTTAAGGGTAGGCCTTTAATAAGAAACCGCAATAATATAAGCAATCTTAAGATAATATCCGTAGCCTAACCAAAACGCCATTAAATAGCTGCTAATCTATTAATAAAAAGATAGTCACCATCCACTAACACTACCTAGCCAACCTTAACAAAACACTATTAAAATCCATAAAAAAATACTTCACCCACTATACCTAATTCTATATTACTAATAAATCCGTCAATATCTAATTAAAAAGTATATAATATATTCTATAATTAAGGGCAACTTAGCAAAAAGTAAGTATTTTACTAGAAGTAATATAATTCTAGCTATTTAGGGTAGATATTCTCTAGAGCTTCGTTTACCCGGAAACTCCAATAACTTCCTATTTACTATATCAATAAGTATAAGAGGTAGAGAAGAAACAGTACTAAGGGACAAAGCCATCACAACAACAATACTAACTTATACCATATTAAATTAATAAGAATCTAACATATTTCCCCTACAAATCCAAGGACTACACTATATCTACTTTAGGATTTTTACTTTATAGATTAATAAATAAACCCTAGTCCTAGCCTTATATTAGCGCCACTGCCACTATTAGGCCCGATCCGGGCAGGCAAAGCCATAGCATTCCAATCTCCATACCAAAAAACATATATAAGATCAACTTCAACCCATTATAGCTAGAAGCCGGGTTAATATAAGTCTTACCTTACACTACCTCTCCAAGGCTTAGTTAATAGGCGCCACCGCCTAATAAAACCTAATACTATAAGCAGCTATAATATTAATAATAACCATAATTAATACATTTATACTAATCTTAACCTACCTTCTTTTCCCTTTCCCTCCTATAATACCCCTTATCTTAATTATAAATTTAAAAAGCCATAAACCCCCTCATTCTCTTATATACTTTAAGGTATTAATATATCCCAAGCTTACACCACTTTCCAATATATTACCTATCTCACGGGATTAGTATATTATAATAGGGCTAATTACCCTCCTCTCTCCCCCCCCCCCTGCCTATAGCAAACCAAAAGCGATACTAATATATCTAAAGCTCTAATACTATATAAAAGGTATATCTTAGCCTAGGTCAAAGAGCGGCAGCCGCAGGTATACCTAACTATCGAGGCAATAGAGGCCTTGAAGTAGCCCCTATTAGATAAGTTTACAGACTATCATTTTATAAAGGAATCGGATATTATATATAAGGTATATATAATAAAAATAATATATAGCCAGTACTAGTATTCTTACAATCCACCTAAAAATATAAGAGTTACCCGCAGAAACACTAACTATACTATCTAATATAATAATATAAAATACAGGGCTAATAAGATATACTACTAGTACCAGCTAACCTAATAGCTATACATCTATATAAATCTAAAATAAGTAAGAGTATAGTTTAATATATTAACTATACCAAAAACATAATAAAAAAGCCAAAGTAAAACTTACTATTATTTAAAAAATATTTAACTATAATACCAAAACATTTTACAAAAACTAACTCTAAGATATAATATATATACATACCCTTATATTATTACCTCACTAACTACTAAAATTCTATAAAAAGATAATTAAAAATATATTTATATACCTCTTATCTCAATAAAATAAAACTCAAATATACAAATATTATATAATCGCGGAGATATAACTATAATTACCTAGGCTTACCTAAGAGGCAAAAAACAAAAAATAGGAGGTAGTAAACAAAAGGTAAAATAAAGCAAGTAACTACTCACATTAATACAAAAGCAACAACAGATAAGGATATAACCAGTCAAGACATTAAAGTATTAAATCTATAAATTAAAACTATCGTAGCCCACAAATCATTCAACCTATATATACAACTACGCCCATATTTTTAATTTATAGACCGGGGGCCTGTTGTACGGAAGAGTGTGGTGCCGCGCCGACCCTACGGCCATAAATTAAAAACCCCGCGCTAGCACTGTCTCAACCGATTCCCGGGGCCGGGAGCGCGTATTCCAGCCAGCAGCCAAATTTGCACGCAAAACAGAAATAACCTGCCCTGCGAGCAGAAGGCTCAACGACACCGGGTGGGCGACACCCTTCTCGAGCCAGATTCACCCAAGCGCGGTGGGTATTCTGCCGCTGTCAGGCCTCCCACCTCCCTGCGTACAAATGAAAATACTGGGGCCATTGACTTCGGAAAAAGTTGCTTCTGCGTCTCTATAGTTCAAATCTGTTTTGACAACACTGAACTCCTCTGACGGTGGGTTATACAGAACCGACGACGACTTTGGTAAATGCGGAGCAACAGATAGTGTAACGTGTAAGAATTTGGCCGGGGATACGGTCCGCATGGCGATGGGTAGATGATGATATGATAACATCGAGACAAGAGTAGAAATATCTTTGAACTTGTGAGAAAACCCAGCGCGGACCACATTGGCCGAGGAAGCCATACATTCGATGGCATCTGAGAGAGATAGCTATCAGACATCAACGACGTATGACATAAAAAATGGGCGCGAAAGCTCGCAAGAAGAGGCAGAGGGTATGGGCTTACCACCACTTAAATAAGCATGCAGATCGTTGGCCCGCACAAACAATGCCTCACCAGGCTCTATCTGGACATAGTTCATGAAGAAGAGAGCAAATACACCAACATCGCCCGGGTGTTGCTTTTCTAGCCTTATGACCAGGTCCGCAAGATCTCCGGCGTTTTGCGCTTGCCTAGAACCCCTCGCAAAATCCTCCCTGTTGAGAGTTGCTAACACAACAAGTTCTCTGACGCAAGACGTGACTTTCCGTGGGTCTGCGTTCATCAATACTTCCCAAGCTTGTTTCAAAGCCGCGTCTTCCAAGTCAGTGCTCTCGTCTCCACCTTGGGTTTGGCATGCCGAGTGGATGTTTTCAGAGGCTAAATTGCCTACCAGTGACCGAAGAGGGAGGATAGTTGACAGAAAGCCGGAGATCTCAGCCATAGGACGGAAACCACAGAGAGCTTCGAATGGTGTCAGGGCGATAACTATCTCTGGCTTATGATTGTCGTCTGGACGATTCAGATCAGCGTTACCGGCTCTAGCCGCAAGGGAGAAACTCGATTCATCTTACCAGGATAAATGATACTGTCCCTAGTATGAAGCTGCTTGGCAAGTTTCTTATCTGGATGTGCTTGGATGCTAAGTGCTTTCCCTATCGAAAGTACTTTAAATAGAAACGGAAGCTTGCCTGCAAAACGACTACTGATCGTCGGAGATAAGAGAGTTTGATTATTTTCAATGATCTCCAGAAGAGTTCGTTGCGTTGAGACATGGCGTGAAGGGAGTGAAGGATGAGCCCCCATCCATAGCTACCGGCAAAAAAGAACAGTATGAGTAGGAGGCTAAAGGAAGAAAATAAGCATCATGGGGATTTCAAGTAACACACCTCAGCATATGGCTTTTTTCTATCGATGGGCAAGCTGATTGAGGGTGTCGCTGCCGCTAATTTGGCAACGAATGACCGGTCACCGATTTTGCCTGTTTCTTACTTAGGTCTATGCAAAGACTATCAAACGGTCAAACACGTGACACAAACTAACCCCAATCATTATTGGTTACTCCTAGACCCGATGTTAGTAAGATCCCTCCCTTGTGCATATTCAACTTGGACTTTAAGCTTTACCACATTCTAACCGCAATAGAGGTACTATTTCTTCCATGATATATATATTGGTGCTAGATTCTCGCTTTTCGAGAAAATAATACAGGTGCCTGGTCTAGCGTAGAAGTCTAGTTTCCTTTTCTGCTCGAAAGTTCCGATCTGCAGTAAAATTGTGAACCGAAAGGATGGTTATCGCTTAAGTACTTTGGCTACTAACCGCTCATTATTGTATCTGATTAGGTACCGTAATGCGTAGCAGAATAGCACAGGGAGCCTGGCCGGAACACGCCCGGAACCTAAGAAGGCAATTCTCTTACCCTAGCTCTAAGGCGATATAGAGAGAGCTATTAGATATTAGTAAAATAAAGAACTTACAATCCACAAGGATCGCACACCGACAAACCAATATCTAATCCCTGATAAAGTATTAGTCAAAGTCTCTTAATCACTTCTTATATAAAGCTCTATTAGGAGAGACTTATATTATTACTTTACTATATATATTATTAATTATTTTAATTATTAGATTACTTATACCATAAAATCTCACTAAATTCAACTAAGACTAAAAAGCAAGTGGCCCACTATTAATTTTATTTATTACAAGAATAATAATTATACTCAAGTAATTAGACAAATACTATTAAATTATCCACAAGGTAATATATTTTATTAAGTATTTCTATTTACAGATTGATATATAGGGCTATCTAATATACCAAGCCCCTTAGCTTTAATTGAATTTAATAAGATTTTATGGTACTATTGAATTATCTATGGGGCGATATATTTTATTAAGTATTTCTATTTGCAGATTGATATATGGGGCTATCTAGTATATTAAGCCTCTTAGCTTTGGTTGAATTTAGTGAGATTTTGCAGTACTATTGAATCATCTATGGGGCGATACATTTTATCAAGTATTTCTATTTGTAGATTAATATATGGGGCCATCTAATATATTAAGCCCCTTAGCTTTGGTTGAATTTAGTGAGATTTTGTGGTATTTCTGTAGGATTCTCGTAGAGAACTAAGTGTTCTAGAAGTAATTACTATAACTAATTAATATATAAATATGGGTCTTATATAGAAGCTATTAATATATAATCCTTGTTGATTATATAAATAAAAGAGCCTAAGCTAATAAGGGGCTATATATACTTAAATAAGATTAATTCTTCAGGTGATATATTAAAGGGTGGCGTGTCAAAGGGTTCTTGGATCTAACACGGGCCAGGCCATAACTCGGACCACCTTGCCGCTCGCCCAACCGGTTAATTGCCTAACCAATTGTTAAATCCACTTAAAATTAAATATTAACCCTAATTAAGTATTTTAAATCCAAACTAGGCTTAATGTTCTAATTTTAAGTGGATTTAGCAGTGGGTCAGGCCATCGACGGGTTGGGCGAGCGGCAGGTGGTCCGGCTCAATGCTTGTTAAGGTAAGACTGTTTGTTGACAGGGGCCTAGAATACGGTCGTAAAATTAGTCTACCTCTAGCACCCCTCTTATTGCATAGAAGTCACTCTCGCGTCGCACCGGACTAGCCGGAAACACGCGTTAGACAACAACATCAATAACAGTCAATATTGACCCAATTTATCGTCACTGTTAGGGTGACGTGTCGAAGGGTTCTTGGACCCAGCGCGGGTCGGGCCATACCTAACGCCCTGCTCTTCTGTGCAAGGTGAATTAACGCAGTCGTTCCACAGTGTGCGCATCTGTAAATATCGAGATCCACTCATATCTGAGATTATTAAATAGTTTGTAAACTGGTTTTTCCGCATTACAGTGCTTTTGACCAGGGGCTTGGTGTGAAATAAGTACATTGAGAACGGCACATAAGCTAAGGGGGTTAAACCACTCCTACGATTCGAAATCATGAACCAAAGTCCTCGCAACAGTATTGATGAAAAATTGGCCCCATCTTCGGTTATTGAAGATGAAATCCTCCACCTCACGGACACTGCTCTGTCACGCCTGAGCAGTGAATCTTGCGTTGTATCGTCAGTGCGAATCCCTATCCCCGTCAATGCAAAAATACTCCAAGTCGACAAGCATCAACAACTTGAACCATGGGCTCTTCTAGAGACCGCATGGGCACTTACCCTTTACTGTTATTCGGGGAGCAAGATTATCAAATTTGGATCTCTTGATATGTCAGATAGCGTCTTGTCACCGGTCCCGATGTTGACTATTCAACAGCGTTATATTGAAATCATGGCTGCGGACACCGTGATGACACTTATCAACGCTATACGAAAGGGTGGACTCGGCAGTATTCCTCCTGAGCAGTTCCCTGTAGTTGAGTATGATTATGGATCAGCCAACAGGACTAGCCGCGCCCTTAATACTGTAGTCGCACTGCAGCAAGGCTCTGAAGCCCGTCTGGGTACCAATTGGGGCTCGATATGGAAAGAGGGTCTGGAGCAGGTAGGTCTTGAAATATTCATGTCAAGAACTTTTCTAAATCGCCTTCCAGGTCCAAGCAGTCGTTGAATTGTGCAACTCTTCAGAAGCGATTGCAGCAAATCTCTATTATCTGAATGAAGAAATTTCCCTGAACTTGGCCACAAATCTTGCGCACACACTAGGCGGAGTAATTGGGGATCTCATAGAAAACCTCCACCGACCTGTCAGGGAGATCATGCTGCTCAGTAAACGCGATCAGATGCAGATTTGGCAGTGGAACTCACGACCCCTCCACCCGGTTGAAGCTTGCATACACCACCTCATTGATGAACAGACTAAAGCAAACCCCGAGGCGCACGCCATCCATGCATGGGACGGTTCGTTGTCTTACAGGGAGCTCGATGAGCTATCGTCCCGTCTTTCTCACCACCTGGCGGGCTTAGGTATTGGGCCAGAGACCCTCGTCCCTTTTTGCTTCAGAAAGTCGATGTGGACGGTCGTTACAATGATAGCGGTACTAAAAGCAGGTGGTGCTTGTGTTGCTCTAGAACCATCGCACCCGGCGAGTCGTTGGGAGACGGTCATCCGACAAACAGGCGCCACGCTAGTGATTACCGACCCATCGAGTGCTATTTTGTTAAGTAGCCTTGTAGAGCGGGTGGTTGTCGTTGATGACACCTTTTTCCGAAATCTTCCCGAAACTCGGGGCGTTCCCTGTGTGCCGGTTCAGCCACACAACCCGGCATTTGTCCTCTTTACTTCTGGATCCACGGGGAGACCAAAGGGCATTGTCTTAGAACATTCTGCCATCTGCTCGAGCGCCCGGGACCATGGTCCCGCACTCAGGATTGGTCGTGATTCCCGAGTCTTGCAATTTTCGGCATATACCTACGACGTTAGTATTGGGGAGATCTTTACGACGCTCACGTGTGGTGGGTGCGTCTGTATTCCAAGCGATGGTGATAGAATGAATCGCTTAGCCACCGTTATTGACGAGATGGACGTTACTTGGGCATTTCTCACTCCCACGGTTGCTGATCTCGTTAACCCGACTGACGTCCCGAAGCTACAAGTCTTGGTGCTAGGCGGAGAATTTGCAACTAAGGAAAACCTGAGCAAATGGGCCAAGAACGTCTTTCTCATCAATTCGTATGGCCCTGCTGAGTGCGCTATATGGTGCTCCTGTGCTCCTGGACTGGCGGAAACAGCGCAAACAGCTAATATTGGACATGCTGTCGGCTGTCGGCGTTGGATCGTGGATCCATTTGACCACGATCGGCTCGTCCCTTTGGGGTGTGTCGGTGAGCTCTTGGTCGAAGGTCCCATCCTAGCTCGAGAGTATTTAAATGACGCAACAAAATCTGAGGCAGCTTTTATCGAAGCTCCAGTTTGGATGCATCGAAACAACCAGAAGTCTTCGCGGCTATATAAAACCAACGACCTGGTTCGATATAACCTCGACGGTACAATGAACATTGTCGGAAGGAAGGACACCCAAGTTAAACTTCATGGGCAACGTGTGGAATTGGGGGAGATCGAATATCACTTGAAACGACTCGTCCCCGAGAAGCAGCATGTTGCTGTCGAGCTAATCAAGCCAGGTAAACGCGCCATGCTTGCTGCGTTCTTCAGTGAGGCTATATGCCAGGGTGATAAAATTAAGAATCCTGATCAAAAGTTGAATCCGCAACTCAAAATGGATGTACTAGGAATTGACATTGTTGCTCCCATCCAGTCCGCGCTGCACAGCTGTTTGCCCATTCACATGGTTCCATTCATCTATATTGCTCTGCCAGCCATGCCTATGACGAGCGGGGGGAAGGTAGATCGAAATAAGCTGCGTCATGAAGGCGGTCGTCAGTCAATGAGCCAACTGTTTACGGTCTCTGCTATTGACGGCCTCCCGTCTGCCCCAAAATCAGCGCTGGAAGTAAAGTTCCGAGGACTTTGGGCAGAAGTCTTACAGGCTCATCCTGAGTCTATCACAGTTGATGACAATTTCTTCCAACTTGGCGGAGACTCGGTTGCTGCTATGAAGCTGGTCGCTGCTGCCGCTCTTGATGGCATATCTGTCACAGTTGCAGATATTTTCGCACACCCGAAACTAGTTGACATGGTAAGTATGTCGAAATATGAAATCCTCACTCATGTCCATCAGCCCGGACGCCTATCCCTCCTTGAAAACATGGACCCTATGGTAACGACTGTCGCGGCAGCTGCCGAATGCAACGTGGGAGAAGACGACATCGAAGATATCTATCCGTGTACTCCTCTGCAGTCAGGCCTCATATCGCTCTCGACCATCACGAAAGGGGCATATATTTATCAACGTGTCATTTCACTCCCTGTCGGGCTTGACGTCGTAAGATTTAAAATCGCTTGGGAAAATACTGTTCAATCAACCCCAATTCTCCGTACAAGAATTATTAAAAATAAAACCCTCGGGTTGCTCCAAGCGGTTGTCCGACGCGGCATAAGATGGGTTGAAGCAGCAGATCTAAGGCTGTACCTGAAAGATACTAAACGGGTCTCAATGAGCTTTGGAGACCCGCTGGCCAGCTATGCTATTATAGACGACACGTCTTTGGGACGGCGATATTTCGTCTTGACTGCCCATCACTCTATATTTGACGGCTGGATGCTGCCGCTGATCTTCGACAATGTTGCTGAACATTATCAAAATGCTTCTGTCTCCATGACGACACCTTTCAGTAGCTTCATAAAATACCTGGTCGGCCTGGACAGAAGCTCTTCAGAGGCCTTTTGGCGGTCTCAACTGATTGAACCAAGCCCTACCAGTTTTCTGCGGCTTCCTTCTGCCGATTATCAGCCGTTGACAAACTCTTTGGTGACGTGTAACATTCGGATTTCAAGAAGACCAAGATCTACCATAACCACTTCCACTATAATACGAGCAGCATGGGCTTTAGTCGTGGCAAAATATTCATCTACAGAATTTGTGACTTTTGGCGCCACGGTCTCCGGACGCAGCGCACCAGTTGCAGGCGTGGAAAATCTCATGGGGCCAACGATTACAACCATACCCGTCCAGATACATGTGGACTACGCTAAAAGTATTGCAAGTTATCTTCAAGATGTTCAAGTTCATGTAGCCTCAACCATACCATTCGAGAATATGGGGATTCAGAACATAAAGAGCGTTAGCCAGGAAGCTTCTAGGGCGTGTGAATTTCAGAACCTGCTAGTAATTCATCCACAATCAGCTAGAACAGACATGCAAGGAAGACCTTTCAGTATGCTAGGTACAGTCGAGGAAAGTGTTTCTATCGAGTATACATATGGTCTGGTTATCGAATGCATTCTAGGTCTTGATGGGTTTGCCATTGTTGCAAAGCACGACATGAATGTTATTTCGAAAGCGCTGGTTCAGCGGGTTTTATGGCAATTGGAACATATATTCCAGCAACTATGTACCGAGGACTCGAGACAAGCCCTCTCTGATGTCAATACAATTAGTCCACAGGATGTATCGCAAATCAATGAATGGAATAAGAAGATTCCTATGGGTACTGAGACTTGTGTTCACGAACTGCTTCACGAGCGAGCACAAACCCATCCAACCTTGCCAGCCATCGATTCATGGGATGGGCCCCTTACCTACAATGAATTGGATGTGTTGTCATCGCGCCTGGGACAGCACTTGGTCACCATTGGAGTTGGCCCAGAGGTGATGGTACCAATGTGTTTTGAGAAGTCAAAGTGGGCAATAGTCGCGATGCTAGCTATAATGAAGGCTGGGGGTGTGTTTGTCCCGTTGGATCCCTCTCATCCACAGGGAAGACTAATATCTATCGTTCAAGAAGTCAGCGCTACAGTTGTATTGATGTCAACTCAGCACACACCATTGTGTACTTCATTCCTAAATGACAACGTTGCCCAAGTGGTTGTGTGCCATTCTCTCTTGGGAAGCCTTGATTTTGAGGAGAAAGATTTCCATGTGGAATGCGATAGCGCTGCTTATACTATTTACACATCTGGGACTACCGGGAAGCCGAAGGGCGTTGTTATTACACACAAGGCACTTTGCAGCAGCATCACAGCACATGTTTCAATTCTACGGTTATCCAACAACTCTCGCTCACTTCAGTTTGCGTCGTACACCTTCGATGTGAGTCTCATCGAAATCCTCTCGACTCTAGTAGCTGGTGGGTGTGTTTGTGTACCTTCAGAGCATGATAGGATGAACGACATTACCAAGGCTATTGTTGATCTGGGAGTTAACTGGGCGCTCCTCACACCATCTGTAGCCAAACTAATCTCACCGGACAAAGTTCCCGGACTTCTAGTATTAGTCTTAGCAGGCGAGCCTCTGGACACAAGTCACGTCCGAGACTGGGCCCATCGACTTCATTTGATCAATGGATATGGACCAACCGAGTGCAGCATTCTAAGTCTTATCAACTCGGCGCATCTTAATGGAGAAGACCCCACGAATATCGGCTATCCAGTCGGTGGCACGGCCTGGATCGCTGATTCTATAAACTCCAATAATCTTGCCGCCATTGGCGAGGTGGGTGAACTTCTCATTGAAGGGCCGATTTTGGCACGAGGTTATCTCAACGACCCGGACACAACAAAAGCTGCTTTTGTTGAGAATCATGGATGGTTACAACGTTTTGGACAGCAACACATTCGAAGGCTTTACCGAACAGGAGATCTAGTCAGATACAATATGAATGGCTCGATTACCTTCATGGGACGGAGGGATACTCAAGTAAAATTTCACGGGCAGCGCATTGAGCTGAACGAGGTCGAACATCATGCAAAAAGCCTCCTCCACTCTGCTGCCGATTTAGTGGTAGATATTATTTCTCCCACGGATAAGGATACCAAGGTTATGGTTATTTTCGTGAAAACACAGGAAATATCATTGGATGGTGCCACAAATTTGATTTCCATGTTTGAAAGTCTCAGGCTATCACTTTCAAAGCTTGTACCATCATTCATGATACCATCAGCATTAATTCCTGTGCAATCCATGCCATTGACAGTCTCTGGGAAACTTGACCGGGCAAAATTGAGACAGCGTGCGTCTACGATGTCTTTGGAGACACTCTTAAAACTTACCAGGAGGCAAAGTATCAAAAAAGAACCCTCAACTGAAATGGAAAGGACGCTGCATAGCATGTGGTCAAGTATTCTAAAACTCGATTCTGACTTAATCGGAATGGAAGACGATTTCTTCATTTTGGGTGGAGATTCGATTGATGCCATCAAATTGGTGGCGAGGGCACGAGAAGAGCAGATTGTTCTTACCGTGGCGGACATCTTTAGACACCCTAAACTGGCAGACTTGAGCTCTTTGTTATCTTTCTCGTCATCTTCTCAACGAGAGAAGCTCCTCGCGCCATTTGACAAGGGGGATATCGACGTGCTCCTCCAAGAGGATGTTTTAAACCAGATCTCTATCGATACATCGAATATAGAAAATGTGTATGAAGCGACGGACTACCAAGCTTGGTTTGTAACTACTGGCTTGTTAAAGGCCGCGAACAGTACCATCCTCTTCTCGCTCGATTTAAAAGGCGAGCTAGACATGGAGAAGCTAGAGGCATCGTGCCGCAAGATAATTGCCCACCACGCAATCCTCCGAACGGTATTTGTTGTCTTCAAGAGACAGGTCCTGCAAGTGGTTATGAAGTCATGTGAAGTAGATATTAAACAAGAAGAGCGAGTGGAATACACCGACCTCACATCCGAACTAATCGATCGGGACGCTCCGAGCGAAGTCCAATTAGGTGACCCGTTGGTTCATTTTAAACTTCTCCGGTACGGTACAGACCACTATCGTCTGCTCATGCGAATTTCTCACGCTCAGTACGACGCATTCTCCTTGCCTTTGATCGTCAAAGATATCAAGGAAGCGTACCAGGGTAAAGAGCTGGCAAATTGTCCAAGTTTTTCGGAATTCATCAGGTTCACGAAAATCGGCACTGACCAGCACGAACAATTTTGGCGAAACCTCTTACGTGGGTCTGTGATGCCACAAATCATCCCGCATACGAAGCCAGCGCATAGCAACATATTTGACACCAACGTGACACGGACTATTCCTGTGACGCCTCTACAATCTCGAGGTATCACGTTCTCTACCTTGGTTAAGGCATCATGGTCCCTCATCCTTGCCCGATTGTCGACGACAAGGGACGTCGTGTTTGGAAATTTAATTTCTGGACGAAACGCGCCACTTGACGGAATTTCTAGCATCGTAGGTCCATGTGCAAATCTGATTCCAGTAAGGGTGATGTTTATGCCCTCCTGGACCGTCATGGATCTCCTCCGCCACATTCAAGAGCAACAGCTTGATGCCATGCCATCCGAATCCATCGGATACAGGCGCATCATAGAACGATGTACCGAATGGCCACGGTGGACACGTTTCAGTTCCGTTGTCCACCATTTGAACTTCGACATGGTCGACTCATTTTTGATGGATGGTGTTCGCTGCAAGTTAGAATCTGCCGATCCAGGGAACGATCGGGCCGACATATGGGTCAGGTCACGGCCGGATGGGGATCAAATGAACGTTGGAGTCTTTTATTGCAAGGATATTATTCCTCGTGCGTTCGCCGAGGACCTCCTCCAACAGCTCTGTGTCACTATCAACGCCTTCTCACAAGATGTGGACGCGCAGCTGCCCGACCTGCATTCACTAGCCAGAGAATCAAGCATCCCTTTGAGCGCCGAGAGCTCGAAGGGGCCTGTCCAGTTAGCCGCAGACACACAGAGTCTTCCATCCTCGAGTCTAAGGGAAACTGTTGAACGGGCTTGGAAGTCGGTTTTAGGAATTGGGGAAGGTCTATCCGCACGCGAGGATGTCACGCCTGATACCCCATTCTACGAAGTCTGGGGAAACATCATTGCAGCATCTCAGTTCTGCAGCATCTACCGTGCCAAGGGAGTTCAGGTCACGATGCGAGACATCCTCGATCATCCCACTATGCGTTTGCAGGTGCATCTTCTAAGCCATCGCTCTGGTAACTCTACGAAGGAGTATGTTGAACCCACGTAATCAATTTTGTGTATTCTTCTTCTTCCCCGCTCCCAGCCACTTTTCTTAAGACTTGCTTTAGGAGTTCTGTTGAACCCACGTAATTAATTGTATGTATTCTGTTCAACCCACGTAATCAATTATTTGTATTGTTGTTGTTCCCGCTCCTAGTTATATTTTATTATAACCCTAACCCTTGCGCGATATCTATTTAACTCTAGTTTAATTATATAACTTTTGTTTTATTAAAATAAAAATTATTGTACTTATATAAATTATTTAATTATAATAAATAACTTTATATATATTAATATTAATTTAATTTATCTTTTATAAATTAAATATTTTTAAAAATATAAATAATTTATTTACAAAATCTCTCTTTTATTAATGCTTATTCTTAAAACTAAATCTTTTCTTTTTTTTTTATAATATTTTTATTAGTTTTTTATTATACTTATATTATAAGTAGGTATATTAATAAAAACCCTACTCTTTTTAAAAAGAATTA